>LYUA01000561.1:226476-254395 GCA_002093875.1 Calopteryx splendens | reverse complement strand
TTTCCCACCAGATTTCCACGTGGATCTGATGACCAAAATCACGTGGTTTCCACCATTATTTTCCACCGATTTTCACGTGGATCCCATATTGATTCCATCACCCATTTCTCACTGGGCTGTCCATTTGCTGATATCACAAATTGGTGAATCTTCTTATCTAAAGGTTATCAGAAAACATTATAATGTATATTATTTTGATGAATTTATAATAACCTAAAGTATTGTTCCAAATAGTATCCAGGATTGAGAGTTATATGCACTATATAACTCTCAATCCTGGATACTATTTGGATCACAATTTATGTCAAAAATTATGATTTTCATATTATGACATACTGCTAGTTTACAACTACTGAAGTTGAATGACAGTGATAGCTATTAAAGTTAGGATTCTAAAGAAATCTGCAAAGATTCAATTATAAAATTTAATGTAGAAAATAACAGTTGAAAATCTATTATAGTGTTGAGATGTAGGAGTTCTTATAATTGTTGGGTCAAACAATAAAAATAATGTTGAGGATAGGTAATTATTATTGTGAACTCGGAAATTTATTTTTACCGGTAAGAGAAGTTAATGAAGAAGTAAAATAATGGTAAGAAGATGTGGTAACAGGTTGTTCAAAAGCAACACAAGATATAGGCATACACTATTCATGGAGAAAAGATGATGAAAACCACATTATTCAAAAAACTTAATAGGATTCAATCAATTTCAGCATTGGGGGAAATACAAGTAAATGGAATTTGTGTAAAAATATCTCTATGATATGCATACTACACTCTCCTTGTGGAAGAAACCCAAGTACCACCATCATGCAATCTACCTAATTAAATATTACATTTACATAAGACAATATTTTTGTGTCATTTAATTTCAATTTTTTAAAATATTTATCGTTAGTTACATGGAACATATAGAAGTCCTAACAGTGACGATGAACTCGAAAACTGGATCGGTAAGAAATCACTAGGGTGCGTTTAAATTATCTGAGGGGTAGCTTGTCGAGAAAGCCAATCGTAATTACGACCTAAGATGTTTGTCCTTTTTTAGCTTCTTCCTCATAGCTTTTTGAACTCACATAGTTAACCCTATTTTGGTTGTGAATTTATTGTATTTTTATCCATAGCTTTCAAAAGTACGATTCCCGTAGCCCGTGATATTTGTGATAACATTTAGAAATTGGTACCATCGTGCGCCGCCAGTCCAGTCCGTCCATAACTGCAGTTCGTATGCGAATCAAATAATTCTTTTCCGAAAGCGCATCAATAATATGCTATAAATGAATTTTAATCGCCCATTTTCTACATTTATCAAAAGCTGTTCAACGTTATCCCATTTTGAAAATTTCCACCTTCGTAAATGTAAGCTCGCTGGTGACCTCCTTTTCTAGTTCATAATAGTCGAAAAATAATGGTTAAAGCTTATAAAAACGGGTGGAAAATTCACTAATCTAGATTAAAAGTTGTTCGCAACCTTATTTGTGTGCGGTAAGATCATATTTTCAAAATATCTTCTATGTAGGTAGGTATCTGGAATAATAGAAACTCATCCTTCCTTCGTCGACGAAGGCCATTGATCAATGGTCTCAGAAACAACATAAAGCAGAAGCCTACCTTATTTACAATAAATTAATCAGTCATTTTTTTTTGTTAATAATAAGACAGCCATTGTTATTTGATGCATGATTTGAAGTCTGCACCTGACTATGCAGTTATTTTTTTCCGTCAAGTGCAGAGATCGGTACGCCCAAAGGGTCTGTTCAGAAGCTGGTGGCTACCGCGCCGAAGCGAGTTCACCGCAAACAATAGACGCGCGATCTTTTGAACGTATTTCACGAATACGTTACAGGGGTTCTAGGTATTTGATATAATTTATCTTCTTGAAAACTTTCATAATCATGTGTCATACCCTTCTATGTTCATTATTATACACAAAAACTAACGCTATTACTACTTTTTCTGGCGTAGGAATTCAATAGGCAAGGAAGTTGGCAGGTGCATGCCAACGATGCCAACCCAACTTTCCTTCATGTCCGATTCCTCCGCCAGAACCGCCAAAAGATGTCGTAATAGAATAGTAACCGCATTAGTATTTTCATGTTCGCGCTAAATGTTTGACTGATTCTCTTTGAAATCGATCGTAAAGAAGCTTTGCACATCACTTATCTAATGCTGGGCAGTGGAACCACTATGCAAACAATTTTGAAAGGTATGTATAAAGTCTTTGCAGTGTAAAGAAATCCATGAAAGAATAATGGTTTTTAATTACAGCAATTGATTTATCATAGGGGACTATATTTTTCCAAAGGGCCCTTATTTCCATATTTAAATTAAAATAGTATTTTTATATCATTATATAACATTAACTTTTTTGCAATAATTTGATTTAAAATGCTGGACAGTTGAGAAATCGCATTTGTATTCTAATTTAATACCAAATCATTAAAAAATTAAAGGAAGGTAAAAACTACTTATCTAGCTTCTAAGGAGGCATGCCGAAAGCGTCGTTTTAATGACTTGCATAATTTTACACCAGCACTAATGGTTGTGAATTTATGATCAAAATCCACACTGGGCTTGGAGAAATTTTTCCATCCATTATAGAACCCATTTGCATTTCAGTGTCCGTCTTCATCATCTTATCTTAACTTCATATGTGGGAAAAGTTTCTCATATGTGTTGGGTAAAAAATATAAATCTTAAAAAAAAGAACATTTTATTTCTTATTCATCCAATGTGCTCCATTTTTTGGAGTTGAGAGCTTTCTCCATCTTCTCACCAACTTTCTTACAGTTATTTCAGCTGTTCTTTATGAATACAAAAATTTTTTTAGGAGTTAGGTTATTCAATAGTCACAAATATATATGAGTATGCTTCTCCACACATTTTCTTTACGTTATACACTCTAACATTATATTGAATGTACAGGAAATAACCTGATGAGAATCATGACCAAGTGAAATGTTTTTCTGATTAACAGAGTTGTATACATTACCCTTTGGAAAAAGTTTTACTTAAAAAATTATTTGTACAAAGTTTCTGCACCAAAACAGTCGATTTTTTTCACCATTGTTATTTTCCCTGTGAACATGTGTATTAATGATTGCATTTACATAAATTGGGAATTTAAAACTATCATCACAGTGGATTTATTGAGAACAAATAATTGGCACAATATTTTAGAAATACTGGGCAGAACTAACAATTAGAACATCAATAGCCTTATAAATTACCCATGAAATCCTTTTATCTTGTAAAAACTTATATGATAATTATAATAGAAAATGTATAAATGCTCACATAATTAATCATAGGATTAAGTAGCTATGTATATCCTTTTAAGAGAAAACTTAATTATTTACCAGTCTTCCACATGTTTGGGCAAGTCACATTAATCCATGTGCCCAGCCTCTTCATCAGTACCTTTTTATTAATGTGTTATCTTTCATAATGACAACTATTTACACCAATAATGTAAGTTAATTCATGGGGCTTTCAACAAATACTTAAACAGATACATTTTGGAGTGCAAGTAACATTAACATTTCGTATCTTTTACACTCACATTGATGAAATATTTTCAAAAAGGTTCAAAATTCTCCATGTAGACTATTTTTTATTCACACTCAATTCTCTGTTGAAACCATTATTTTTAATCTTGTGCCGATATAATTTTAAGTTTTGAGTCATGCTTTGAGTTCTGAGATAAATGCTTAAAACTATATTCTCACAAGATCTATTTCTGTCATATAGTTTGCTGTAAAATCATCGCAGTTGATTTTTTTTCCTCTGTTGCCTTCATGGGAATGCTCTCAGACTATTTTAAAAAAATATGTCACATAGCCAGGTTTAGCCTACCCTATCCATAAATCCTCTGTGTGAGTTGAACACATTCACCAGGTCCCAGAATTCTTTCGTGCTCTCACATCCTAGCGACTCCAATCCATGTGATGCCCTTTCCGTGTGATTTACCGAGGAGTAAGCCGCACACATTTTGAGATTCACCATTAATTTCTTTGCCTTTTAAAAACTGGAATATGTTTCTCATGAGTGGGTATTCCGTTGCTCCTACCAAACGGCACACTTTTTGTCGGGGTTCATCGGGGAACCGAGAGGGCAGGAGAAATCCTTGGCAAACTCCTCCGAGTTGGAAAATGGCCCAATGACACGATATCTTCCTGGTGAATGGTAGCCGGTGAGCAGTCGCAAACGTAGGGCTTCGGGTCGGTACTTGCTGCACCACACATTGGCGGCACTGACCCAGAAGAGCTGGCGAGAGGTCATACCTAATCCAGGTAGGGGAGACTCGGGTCCATTTCGTGCTTCCCATGCTTCGTAGGCACGATACGCTTCCTTCACTCCACCATTGTCAGCAATGTTTTCACCTTGAGTGTTGATACCATTGATCTGTAAAAGATATTGGAGAAACTCAGGACATGCAATTTTTAAAAGGATTCCCATGGATAATGGAAAGATATCATCCCTAGATTGGTTTCAGTTTGTTTCTCTAATGTAATCTGCATGCCCAATAAAATCATTTTCCACAGTTGATTCTTTTAAGTGAATGAAGATTTTTCACTTATTGGAATACAGTTTTGTGGGTTCTCAATTTCAGGAAGGAAATTTTTAATTACTTCTTTATATTTCTCTAAATATTATTTTGAGTGACTTTTCTTGCTGATCTGTTTTTATCATCATTAACAAATGAAGTAGCTCTATATTCCTTGATTTATAGCAGGATACTATTGACTGTACATAAGAATAAGTGGATATTTTCACTGTCAGAGTAAATAATGGTTTTGTACTGGAAAAAGAATGATACTTACATTCATACTGACTTCTTTCAGTGTGTAATTTCCATACTGCTCAATGATACATGTAGCTTTCTTCAAGTATTCTTCCTTTGTCTTCGGTGCCCACCAGTCGACCAGGTTTCCATCTTTGTCAAATTGACGTCCCTATTTGATTTAAAATTGTTTTAATTATTGGCTGAAATTTCTAATTGTTTTTCTCTATTTATCTATGTAATGTTTTAATACCTGATCATCAAATCCATGCGTAATTTCATGTCCAATGACAAAACCAATAGCTCCATAATTCATGTATCTAGGACGATCATTGGAAAAGAACACTCCTTGTAGGATGCCAGCAGGAAACTCTGAAAAAGATGAGGATTTTCAAATGATTTATTGCTCTCATATCAACATATTGAAAATATCCCAAAAATGTTAATAGAAAGACCTAGTTGTCATCGGCTATTCCTTTTGTGAGCACTTAATAATTAAAGACAGGTGTTTCCTGCCCAAATGCTAATGTTAACCCCATGTAACTTCTAAATAACCACTTGGGCAATTTCAATATATGCATTATGTCTAGAATCAATGGTTAATCCAGAGTAATCAACATGAAGGTTTTTTTATTTGTACGACCTAGGTTTTGTCATGCTGCAACATCAGCCTCAAACAAAGTTATTTCTTCTCCTTTTTCCAATAGGGTAAATTTCCACAAAGCTACACCCAAAACCATTAACTTTATCATGAAAGTATCTCTGTTAGCATAAACAGTGGCAATGTTTAATGATAATGCTTCCTGAAATTGTACTTCCCCCAAAAAAGTTGGAGTACCTGCTATTGATAATTTCAAGTAAAGTGCAGTTTTCATTTGTGTCTAGAAAAATACCAACAAAAATAAAGTAACTAAAAATTAAAAAATAAATGTACCAATGAAGCTTTTGAACGAGAGACAAATTCTTCAGGAACAGAGTAATTTGTGACTAAGAGTCAGTATTAGCCACCCAAAATTATATTCTGGTTATGACACTGATTGAAAATGATGAATAATGGGTCAGGGATTTATGGCTTTATTTTCAGTAGCATATTACATAAAAAGGAGTGTGGTTGTCCAGTGGGTAGAGTGCTGAGCTACTAACTGAAGGGCCCGGGTTTGATTCCAAGTGATGCTTGTGGGCACTCTCAGCTTCATCCAAGATGTATACCATTTTTTGGGTACCAGGCCTTCCTGGTAAATCACAGATGGTTCAGGAAAAGGAATTGACCCCCCTACCATGATGTGTGAATTTCACACTCCGTTGGGCTTAGTACTGGGTGAGCTCTACCCNNNTGTGTGAATTTCACACTCCGTTGGGCTTAGTACTGGGTGAGCTCTACCCTGGCCTACCAAACCAACCTTCAGGTTGATTACTGTGATTTTTTGTTTACATAAAAGCCTCCCAGCTACTGATGCTATTATAGCATCCACTTTCTTTCATAATCAGAGGGAATCATGGTTCTAGAGACTGTCCTATGGCTTCATTATGGAAATTATATTATTATGGAAATTATTTGAGTGTGACAGTAGAATATTTTCTAGCTGATTAAATTTCACTTTCCGCATTCTTTAAGAAGTGAGTGAAGGAAACAGGAGTGAAGGGAACAGGAGTGGATGGGAGAGGAAGGAATGCCTCTTACTTGGACCAATAGTGATTCCATTGAATAACCTTACACAGCATCTAAACTCCCCAAACTTGGCAAAATTATCAGTTTGTTCCAGAATTTCCAATCACCTTATCATTTTGAATGCCTCTCTCCTTTTTGTCACTAATGTCAAGGGCATATCGAAAATGACCTGCAGTGACTCATTATGGTCAAGCCCTTACATCAAATCCAATGATCCCCTTCTGCATACCCTTTTAGGGGTTCATAAAGCATTATACTCACCATGTCATGCCCCCCTGCCAATTCGTTTGACCTATTTTGATAATGGGACCATTGTTATTCCCAAGCTGCATCTGTAATGTTATTAACCTTATGATAAGGTTTCCTTGAAAAGAACACTTGTTCTGAGCCCAAGGAACATATTTTAAGAGCGAGAGAAATTTTGTTGGCTTTTTGGTCCTTTGATTCTTTAATTCTTTGAGAATTCCTCATTTCCCTTGAAGGGTTTTCCCTAGTGTAGGTACAGGGGATATTTACTGCAGTAGGCTCATTGCCTTGCTTAGGTCGCCTCTGGAGGTTTTCCTATTTTTTCTGCATTCAAGCAGTTGCAGTTATTTGTAATAAAATTCAAGTACTCATAACTAGTGTAGGCAATAAAAGGTAAACTTATGAAAATATTTAGCTGCCGTCATGTAAAAACTCATTCAGATAGGTGTGCTATGCACTCAAGCACTATGAGGGTATGCAATCTGAAATTCACTCAGCAAAATGGAACCACTACTAAAAAAAAGTGAAATATTAGGTCCTTTGCAATTTGTTAATACGAGTTTTTGCTGTAGAACTTAATTGTTGACCTGAGTAGCAGAGGCATGTCAACCATGAAAATGCACACATTGACAAATACATTTCTGTCAACCTTATATGTGCATACATTAATAGTGATTACAAAAGACTTTAATATAAAAAATTATTTAATAATAGTTTGATGATGATTTTTTTACTTACGGATGCTATTTTCTATTGAACTGTAGAAAGCATTTACAATTGCTGGACGTCCATGAGTCACCCAATCAGTTTTGTTGACCGGCTTCCTTAGTTTTCTGTATGAGAAATCTGTTCCAAACAAGGTCATGTTCAGGATGCTCTCCAAGTAGAGGTCCTTATTTACTTCAAGCTGATAGGAAAATAATACAACTTTAGAGATTTATCGTATCATTGACTTTTTTAAGTAAACTTTGAATTTGTTTTAATTTTCACTATTAATTTGTCCATTATTGCAGGTATATAGTATGTAAATTAGGTATAATGGGGGGGAGGAAACTCTGAAAATAAAACTACTAATCCATTCAGAAGTCACAGTACACAAATTTTAGGAGCATGCACTCATCAAGCACGGAGAATATATTATAGTGAATAAGTCACAGGTAATGTTGAAATAAACTGATAGTTTCTTAGTGTATGTAATAGTTAAATTTACCTTCATATCCATCTGTCATCAGGTTTTTGCATAGTAAATGAAAAGACGGAAGCTTAATAAATGTCATATAAATTATGAAATCAGAACACTAATTGCATTGGAGATTTATTCTTTACTGGTTTTGTGTCATTTCAGGGATGAAAGGAAATTACCAGGGGTTGGTGCATACTTAGGGAAAGAAAACTACTATGCACTGGTATCTTAGTACCATCACCTTGGATAAAATTCCTAGGCACTGGTACCTTGGTACCAGTTTCTAGGGCAGGAATCCTAGGCATTTTTCGATTTCAAGGTACCAGTACCAACCCATGGAAATTACATATTTTACATTTGCTTTTAATAGGAAATTTTAATGTCAAATAGGTTACTACAATAAGTGACTAGACTGCAGGTACTTATTGATGTATGATTAAAAGACATCAAATAATTTATGAAAGCATCCTGCATTTGTAAGCATTGATTAAAAAAATGATTTTTTGCTGAAACAAATTCTTTCATTACTTGACTAGGCTAATCATATTTTTTAGATGCATAGGAATGTGACAATTTTGAATTTCCTCGCCTCCTTACCTTTTTGTAAAACTCATCTACTTTATTGTCATCCAGTAATTCATCAGGATATGCGATGTGTGTGGTCATAGTCGAAGCCTTCTGCATAGCACTTTTTCTGTATTATAATGGATAATAAACAATGAGAAATTCACATTTTGGAATATAATTTCTTGCAATATTTTTTGTGGTCATGAATAGGAAGAAAGCTCATACGCTATTAATATTTGCTTTACGTGAGAAGAAAAGCAAGTTCCTTTAGAGAGCAATGCCTGAGGTGCATCTAAGCACCAGACTTCAAGTTTACAATTTCTTATTGAGCCGTAAAGATAGAAGACCAGTTTTTTCTTTCCGGATTGCAACCCTAATAAAATCATTTTTATATAGCTAAAAGAGCTATTCTCAAAATTGTGGCCCAAAATTAAGTCCATGATCAACGGTTTGCAACCAAACAAGTTTTATTTTTGTAATTTCATAAAACAAATCTGCATGTGTGATAGAGTGACCATATTTAGAATCCAATGCCAAAGTTGTGAATAGTCAAGTTTGTATTTAATTGGAAAATATATCATAACAATTTTCTATAGTAATTATATATCCAGTTGGTACTAGTTTTTTCTCACTCACCTTGTCTCTGTGTCCATCCAATCTAGAGCCTGCAGGATTTTGTTGAACTCTGCCCTAATGTCTTCCACCATCTCCAAAGCATTTTTCTTGGCATCATCTTGGAAATATCGTCTCACGTACTGAGATCCCATGGCAATGAACAGGCTGCGTAAGAAAAAACGTTTTTTTCCTCTACAAATAAATTGGAAAGCTTTGATGGCTTATGGTAGAATATTTAGAAGATTATATTGACTGTATTACCTACATGGAGTGATGAAAAAAGTTTTTGAAAACAACATAAAAATGGCATATTTGAGTTTCCCTATCCCTTTATCAAATTAGTTAATTTTTTTAGAATTTAGGGGAGGCCACTGTTTTATTTCTTGCATCTTATGGGCCTGGAGAAAGTTCTATTAAAAAATACAGGGAGAGATGTCATATTCATGTTTACAAAAATATCAAATTTTTACGTGATGGTTATAGCTATATATCACTTGTTGATGCTTTCTTTTACTTTCACTACACTGCAGTCATATGTGTAAACTAAATATTTTGGAGGGAAATATATGGGTTTTTAGGTAATAATGCCAACTTTGTGGTTGATGTTGTCATAAATGCCACAATAAAATACTGCCATTTTATGGTAATGACGTACAACCAGTGAAATACATGCAACTTTTTTACAAACGAAATGTGAAAATTGTTTTATACGTAATACCCAATGGTACAAGAGCAGCACAGGAGTGACTATACACCATGAAATTTTACTGACTGGTCAAAGTAGGGATCTCATCCATGCTCTGTTATAAGTTCTTATTGGTTAACCTTAACAATTTTATCTTGAGTTTAAACTCAGAAACTCAGGATAATAATCTTGTATGAACATAGTTTTTTATCCTGAGCTTCTGAGTATAATTCATTAAATTGTTTGCAGCTCTGTATCAGTGAACTTTTTGTAAGATTTGGTGTTTTCCCTTGACGTTTCGATCGCTGACTCTGCCATCATCCTCAGGGCATTGACAACGGCTGGAGGATGATGGTGGAGTCAGCCATCGAAACATCAGAAGCTGAAAACCTGACCTGGTGGAAAACCACGAAGACTTCACTAGAGTGAATCTTTTACTGGATTGATAGAATGTTCAACCTGTTCTTCAATCGAGACAGCATGTGTAGTGGGTTAGTGGATCTTTATATGAGCTTTGCATCACTCTTCTGCCAATATAAGTTATTACTATTCCCCTCTTGCTTTTTTAGTTTGTTTCTTAATAAATTGAAAATTTAGATTTAACATGTATGTTTATTTAATGATTCCATATTTATAATGTTATTATTTTTTCAAAATATGAATTTTGGATTCTCAGATGCTACTGGAATCCTGAAAATAAATCTAGGATACATGAATTATTTTGCTGCTATGGATGTGTTAGAATTTTGTGATGGTACTTGAAATAAAGCAGGAAGATGTGTTGGTGAAGTTGTAATGTATATTCCTGAGTTTCATCTCCTACATTATTGTAAAGTTTTCATAGCTTATTGTAGTGATTAATGAAGTGGAGGAGTGGGTGAAGTATCAGATTGCGGGTGAAAGGCTTCAATTACCTGAAGTACCGTGTCCTCAGGGCAATCTGGTAACTCTAAGCTCAAATTTTGTATTTTTATATGGCACTGCATATATTAAGATCAGGATAATATCTACTGCATTCATTAAAATATTTTTAATTATTATAGAAATACAAAAACTATTGTGCCTTTTATAACATTTTTAAAATATTTTTTAATGCAAAATAGTTCGAAGGTAGAGCAAAAGGACCCCATCTGTTTGCATACACACTATAGACAATATCCAAATTTAGATACTTTTATGTAAATTTCAAGTGTTTAATTCTCAGTCACTGTAGATATTCAAGATATGTGCTATGGAAAGGAACTATATTTGATGCAGATAACTTTAATAATAAATGGCAATTTAAGAGGAATACATACTACTTACTACTTTGATATCCCACTTTTCATTTAATGATATCATCATATGAGGTGCCCAGTCAGACCACTCAGGTTGTGAGGGAAGGTAAATGTGAAAGGATTATGAAATTATCCAAGGTCAATGCTTCCTGACCAGGGTAATGCATACATCTAGTTTTAACCATATTGCTTTAAAGTAGGACCCACTAGGCAGTAAAACTTTCTTCATGGATGAGTTTATGCAATTTCAATTCTGCTGTGATTTCAATACCAACTTACCTTCCACTGACTGTATCAATACATTCCTTCCAGCGTGATTCCCTCTCAGTCTTCCCAGACAATGCAGTCAGGTATTTCAGCTGACGTCTGCGCAATTCCTCCGTCATGTAGCTGACGGATGCACCAGTTGCTCTCCACATCGCATAATTGGCCTGGACCCTACTCAGTGGATGAAATCGAGCATGTGAGTTGCATGAATTAATGAGTGCATATGTTTAATAGTCAGTCATTACTGTAAAATAACAATGACTAAAGATGTTGCATGTGATGGAATAGTTCCAGCACAGAAGTAGCCAATTTACTTCTTAGCTAGTAATTGAGTGAACTTTTCTATATTGTGGTGTAATTTCTGTGTTTCAGTGTTATCCCAACTTTTAACTTTAATTTTTCTCCTCTATAATCTTCAGGGATGATTATCTACATTTTGTGTATAGAGTGCTTGAGTAACTGAAAAATCTGGGATCTGGGAATTTGTCATTTCTTCAGACCTGGGAAAAACCCAAAGTTTACAAGGCAGTCAGTAATTTGTACAAAAGGGCACTCTCCACAAGTTTTACACCCAAAATAATTCTGTAAGTGTATATTGTTTTAAATATGTAAGTTGAAATCTCCTTCAATACTTGAAATACTTGTTACTCATTACATTAGAAATGCATGTGCTGAGCAGACAAGCTGCTGCCACCAAATTAGTGTCCATTAGACATCCACTGCATGCCAGTCATGGACTTAACAGGAATCCATCACAAATCTATCTAGTATCAATTGGACTATCTATGGATGTCCAAATTTTGGGCACCAATCATGTGTCTGTTTTAGGGCCATAAAAGAGTTTTAATGCAAATTGCATCATGCAGTGATAGAATAACTTCTGGGATATTTTCTTAGGACAATATTTATTAAAACTTTCTTTATTAAAACGCTCTTCCTACACTACCAGAGGTATCATATGAAGCGGGTAAGTTTTGAGTTTTAATAAATATTGACTTATCACCAATGATATGAAATGAGAAAATGTTAACCAATTGACAAATTACCTTCTTTCAATTACTCTTTGCTGAAAATGCACTACTCATTATTTGCTACATGAATCCCAATTTTGTCTTCAGGGTTGTGTTTTCCCAGCTCTGGTGCCCTGTCAGGCTGTGAGCGAAGGCTTGCAGCCAATATGAAATGAACTGTCCTAACTACCTAATGCTTCCTCCCACCACTACATACCAAATAAGCATGTGGTTCCGACATCAATGATATGATCATCATTCTACCTAAGGTTTATCACTGAGGGTGGCTCTCTTTAGATTTCATTACAAACATGAAATGAATCAGAGTTGTGTGCATTTATGTGATTGAAATTAAATATAGACTATCTAAAGCTGAAAGAAATTCATTGTAAGAAACATCATGAAAAATGAGCTGTTTGCAAATTCTTCCCATGACTGTGAATTTCCAGCAAACACAAATGTATGCATGGAATGGACATAAATAGCATTTATAATTAATGAGGTGAAGGAAAGAATGGACAATAAGGAAATATAGCAAAAAATTAAATCTAACAATAGCCATCAATTGTTACTGCCACTTCCCTTCATCTCCTCCTTCCATAAAACCTGATCCCCTGGCCTTCAATACTGACACATACTTGCTGTTCTCACTCATAGGGGACATCAATGTCCTTAACTTTTTTATCTTTAAAAACTCTACCTTTCCCACAGTACACTTTTTCTGGTCATGACCTTTCTGTCCTGGTATATACTAGACCTTGCAAACTCAAGTCATCACTTTGAAAATGACATAAAGTGACAAAACCATGATTGGTTGTCACTAAACCAAGTGTGAATATGAACAGTTTTTTCTTTCAACCTGAAAATGACCAATTTTCACCAAGTGATGGCTGTGCCCTCTCTTTTTTCAACATGTTTTGCACCATATCTCACCTCTTTGGCGTGTGGCTCAGAAGTATTTCCAGGTCCTTGATGTATTGGGGTACATTGACAATGACAACTTCATTGGGACTGACTGTTATTTCTGCAGGAAGAACTTCTTTAAAGTATTCCATCCAGGGAATGGATGGATATTTCACCTGCAGCTCCTCAACAGACATTGGGTTATACAACTTTGAAGCATTTCTTCTTTGTTCCATTGGCAAGGAAATCTAAAGCAATGAAGGGAATTTATTTAAAATCATATAAGACACTGAATTTTTTTAAAAATTAGAATTTATTTATACATTTAAATTTTGGTGATTTAAGCATAGGCATGAATAAATGTAGGAATATGAGTGTTTAATCCCTAAAAAAATTGAGTAAAAATCAACTTACGTTTGCCAAATTTATTTCAAAGTTGAGGGATTCCTTCAATTCTTTGGATGCACGTTCTCTGTCAGCACCCATCAACACAGCTATGTCCACTTGGTATTCATAGTAAGCCTTCACCACCTTGTCTTCCAAGCCTTTCGTAAGGTATTCTCTGCTGAGGCCCAACATTGCTGAGTCCAACTATGTACATAAGACAAAGGAAGGCATGTTCATCTTGTCTCCATGTGATAAATTTGAAATGTAAAATTTTAAAAGAGTTGCATAGATGCATAGAGTATCCACTTTCTTAACAAGTAGTTAATGATCTCTAATCTCAGTTAAAATTTGAGAAAAAATTCTCTAGCCCAAAAATTTGAAAAAATTCACTTTGCATGTACATATTATTTTTATTCAGGAAGTATTCTATTAAGTTAGTGCATTTAATTATTGGCACTTATGCACCTGCCCATTTTTGAATTTTTAGTGCCCATAAATCTGCCCCCTGGGACATGACTCTCCACATAAAACTCAACATCACATCACAATCCCAGTTGAGATGCAATGCAGGGTTAGTTAGTGGATTTACTATTGACCAGGACAAAAAAAACTACATTTTTGGCTTCTATATTCTTCAAAACCTGGGCAAGCAAATGTTCATAATTTAGAATGAGCATGGCTGTCATAATAATAATAATGAGGTCTTTATTTTTTTGAGGCGAAATTAAGACCATATGACCATTTCTTACATTTAACCTTATTTTTTTTTAAATTTTATTATAAATTTTTTCACATTACAAACATTCATGTCCAAGGCGGGACTCAAACTGGTGACCCTTGGGTTAGCAGGTGAGCATATGCCCACCAAGCTAACCCGGCCGGCCAATAGGGTGCATGTATAAGATTAAAAAAAAAATGTGTACTCACATCAATAGTTCTGAAGGAGGAGTTTTTAAGATCAATTGTAACAGAAAAATCCAAGAAGTAATCGATGCTGTACCCATTCTTTCTGAACTTGTAGACACTTTGGAGCCAACTGAATGACCCTTCATCCCAAGATTCTCCCTCAAGGACTGGCCATCCTCCAAGATTTTTGAGTACTTTCTTCAGGGGGCCCAAGCCTCTCTCTTCTATGAGTGCTGTAAGTAATGGAGATTATACATTTCATTAATGGCATGCAATGTCCAAGATATTATTTTGCTAGGAAAGAATTTAGTGCAGTGGGCAGAGGTATTTATAGATGTAATTTGGTGTTGATTAATTAAATTCTTCATACATTTAAGTTTACATTAAGCCATCAGTAAATGCTTAACAAATTCTGTAATGTACATTTCTTGCATACGTATATGTACAATGCATAGGTAATCATCCTCAATTTATTATAGCTAAGGAATTGATAAAGGTTAAAAGGTTAATTTGAAATATGCATGTTTTAGTAACAGTAGAAATTTCTGGAAATTCATTCTTCAGCAAAAAAGAACATTCATTTTTTCATTGTGAAAAATGAGAAATCTTTGTAACTTCTAAAAATATGTACATGGGCATTCTACAAGCAGCCAGTGGAGTAGGATAGAGTTACCTATTGCTTAAAATATTTATCAAAAATATGAACATTTCAATTTACATGAGTAATAGAAAAATCTATGCATTGGAGGAAACCTTGAAATATTAATGCTGTGAATTCATGATAACATTTACTAATGCTCTTTAAATGTTGATTTTAATTTATTTTTTCAAAGATAATGTCTTTATAACTTAGTCTCTGCACAATTTCATTCAATATAAGTATTTTAAATGTGGGATATTCAAATAGAAGGAAGAAGGAAATTTTAACCATCTTTTAAATACATTACATATCTTGAATTAAGATGTAGCAAAAATGAAATTCATTCCATGATTCATTGTTTGCTAATATTTGACTCCATATGTTGATTGATCTATCGAAGTTCCCTCAAAGTTGCAGGAGCAGGATATGAATTGCAAAGCATTTTGAATTCTCAAATTTAACTCTTTTAAATGATCCAATTTGTGCCAGTTAACTGTTACATCAAGAGGAGAGGAAGAAATCTCCCATTTCAATGCTTGCAAAATTACAATGTGCTGCTTTAAGAGCTTCATTTAATCAGTTCAGTCTCAGTTCAAGGGTTGAACAAAATGAAATTTTGTATGAGGTTACATCCAAGGATATGCTCACCCATACGACCAGTTTAAATTTTTTGTCACTTACTTTTATTCATGCAAGCTCTGTAAAGGTCCTTTGCCATTCTAAATGCTCGAAGGTCATTAGTTTGGTCTGGCTCCTCTGCAATCCTTCGAAGCTGCTCCTGAAGTTGGTCGTGGATTACGTTAAAGGCATTCAGAGAGGATTTGTCTTCAGGAATGGTGCTCTTGCGCTCAAATCCTCCGCAAGCATAGCTGTAGAAATCCTCACAGGGTTCAACTGATGTGTCCATATTTTCAATGATCTTGGCAGCTGTTGAATTTGTGGGAACAAGAGAATCATTGATATTGCCAACATTTTGACACCCATTAATGGTAAAATCATTAAAATAAATAGAGGCCTATTGTTGGATCTAAGTGAGTCTACATTGAAGTGAATTGATAAGAATTCATCTCTGTTTAAAAAGAATTATAAATCTATATCACTTATATGAATTAATAAGCATTATTTAGATAAAATATATGGTATTTTTAGCAGGGCTGTGAAGTTTATGGAATATTTTAATTGATCCTGCCTATGGCATGTGGAGTGTTGTATCATTGCTGGTGGTTCAGCCCCTGGGAAGCATTCCTAGAGTGGCTTATCGGGATCTCAGGGGCCCATGTATTACCAAAGGTATCCAGGGAAAAAAATAATAATGGAGTATTTTTCTTTTCCCAAAATAGTTAGCAAGTTCTGCATTAGACCAAAATTGCTGCTTGTCTTTATAAAACTATAGTTTTATCTCTGATAAATCACTACAGAAAATTTCTGGGGCTGTAACAGATAATCTTCTATCGGTGAACTTTGTTTAAAGTCTGTACAAAATCTGTTTCCCCCCATTGTGTGAATGCCACTGTCCTTCTCCAGCTATTGCTTCAAAAAGAAAAAAAACTTTAACAAATGTCAAGTAAACAACATTATGGGAAAGAGTGAAATAAAGTTTGAGAGAAGTGTTCTCATTATTGGCTGAATATTGCTTATTTTATTTTATGCTAGCATTTGTGTGAAGTTTCACAGGAGTCACTTTTCTAATAATGTGGCCTGCTAGTGATACAACTTCTAAGACAAAAATAGTCCATATTTATCAGCTGTCAAAAAGCACAGGCCCGTATTAATTGTCTCCTAGCACTGGCATCCTCTAAGGTAACTCCTACATCAATATTTCCCATACAATATCCTAGCAATGGGAGTTCCTAAGGAGTCTCCTATGTCAAACAATCATGGAAAATTTTGATGCAGGAGGCCCCTTAGAGGCTCCCAGGGCTAGGAAATGAAACTATGGGCCTTATTTCATGTTCTTCACAGAAACTGTAATGGGAAAACAATTTTAAATAATGTCTGTGCTTTGTCACTTTAAAAGTTGAATAATTGTCGTGTCATGGTTTGGATGAGTTTTAGTCTGAAAAAGTGGATGTTATGAGGGGTGACCATTTAGAGAGACTTCACCATGCACAAATAGTTTTTTCTTCATTAAAACATGTTTCAGCTAAATTAAATGGCAGATGAAATTAGTTGAAACTGCATTACAGATATGACTTTGTGATGGGGAAAACAAAGTTGTAGTTTATATTCATGTAGAGCTGTAGTGGTACAAAATAGGTTTTTTTTAGGAACAGTGGTGGTTGAGTTACCACAATATTGCACCAAAAACTCAAATGCAGAAACAGTTCTTCCATGAAATGATAACATGACATCCATACTCTTGATAGGATTCAACCCTACAACCTTTGGGTTAGGCTGTGATTTTGTTACCCAGTCGAATTGCTGAGTTGGCACTTGGAGAATTACATTTTATTTTGTCACCTTGATGGCATATCTGCATTTCTGCTTGCACTCTCTAAGGTCATGTTTGGATTTAAAATAATTTTTCTCATGAAGGAGAAAATATTGAGTGTATGTAGGGAGCTAATTGGGAAGGATCTTTGTCAAGTTACTATGAATCACCCCACATGAAAATCCTTGATAAACATCTAATTTGAATGTATTAAAAAAAATGGTTTTAAGTGTCAAGATTCAGTGAATCAGTCAGGAATATTTTGGGAATCCTGAACACCACAGCATGTTCCCTACTGCACAATTCCATTGCTGATTATCGTAATAAGTATGAAGGACTATTTTTCACCCATGACCATCCTCTATCCTCAAACTATTGTTTGAATCAGTAGCAATGGTAGTAATTTTGACAGTTAGTTTTGCTAGTGATATCGTGTTTGATTATAGAAGTACATACAGACTCAGAAAAGACGTAATAGTGCTTACCCCAATTTTCAATTATGTAGGCATGAATATATTTTATGAAGAACTAAACCATTGATTTATTTTTTCGTCATCATAACTTTACAGCCATTAGTGCTACCACAAGCCCAGGTATGTATAGTGACCGTGCCACTGCATTTTGGTCAGCCTGATATTGTTTTATAATTTTATGTTGTGTACAATTGCAGCACAAATGGAATTCAAATTAACGTAAGTTCCCATAGCCTATCAAAGTCTTTTCACTACTTGGGAGTCAAACTTTTCAACAAGTTATCTGAGGCAGCAAAACATTTGGGCATGGTGAAATTCAAATATGTAATATATATTGATGGCTTTTGAGCCAAGCCTTCTATTCCACTCAAGAATACCTTGATGTAAGTATACCTTGATGTAGGTATACCTTGTATACCTTGTTGGGGATCACCTATTATTTCATTTCATCATCATCATTTCATTTATCATATGCAGGTACATAGAGGTATTTAAATACTGTATAGCTATTACTATTAAATTTTCTGTCAATTAAATGTATTATAATTGTTTCTGTCTATTGTGGTTTGTAATTGGAACTAAATGACAACTAAAAATGTTTATTATATGTTGAAATCAATTGAAATTATAATGGTTTAGTTGCTGAGGATTCTCTTACCTGCTTTGATGCAGCCCTTGGTCAGGCATGGGTTGGCCTTGGGATCCTTTAGGTCCTCCCCTATTAAAGCTTCTGCCAGAAAAGGGAGAGACTCTGATCTTTCTGCTGGATTTTGGTTAAGAGGGGGGTAAACCAGGCATTTGATTTGTGGAGGATGATGGGAAGGAGGGAGGTAGTGGGCAGAACGGAAGAGAACAAACGAGTGGAGTTAAGTAAAGCGTCAGTCGTCTGTGAGTACAAAAATAAAATGATGAAAAAAAGGACAGAAGTCA
This sequence comes from Calopteryx splendens, assembly GCA_002093875.1. NCBI lineage: Eukaryota > Metazoa > Arthropoda > Insecta > Odonata > Calopterygidae > Calopteryx > Calopteryx splendens. The sequence goes on along the minus strand of LYUA01000561.1, from coordinate 235,420 downwards.
TCCCCATGGTCGGGTCTCCTCTTTAAATGTCGATTATCATCCCCTTTCATGCGTTCATTTGAACATGACAACTTTTATAGTGATATAGTGATTCAAATCTTATTTTTCTAACTTAATGAAGATTTATTATTATAAGGTCAAACAGTTTGGGAGTATTTCCAATTTCTTATTGTCTTTTGCTGTTTATTTTTCCCCTTTTCTTAATGCACAATAGATAATGGATTAATTATTTTATGTAGTTATCATTTCTTTATAAACCATTTATTTGCTTCTAACTCTTTTTGAAAGTTAAACATTGGTAAGAAAGTAGAAATTCTAAGATATAACTGCCAATGTCACATGAAGTGGAGGTAAATGCTATTTTACCAGATATTTAGATATCCTAGTGTATTAATTTTGTAACAATTTTTGTAAAGCATCTGAACAGTTCTAGCCTGCTGCTAATAATTTATTCGATTTGAATATTCCAAGTTATTAAAGTTTATTGAAATATTTTATGAAAGGTGTCACTTAGATGAAATCACTGAAAAACCTTTGCTTATATATTTGCTGATGTATACACAAGCAGTAACTGGCTATTTTACTGGATTATTTCAATTTTTGAGAACTGATGAAAAACAGTAACAACTGAAATAATGAACATTGAACTGTTTCTTGAAAATTAATTATTGTACCCTAGTAAAAGAATGTAACTTTGGAGTATGCTACATATCTATTTTATGGAGGGATTGCTGTCACAGCAATAATTGAAGTATTTTGTAGAAAACTATGAAATATTATAGCATAAGATGTTTTAGGGATGTTGAGAGAAGTTAGCTTTATGATATTTTATGCAGAAGTATTATGTACATGAATGTTTCTTCTTTCGATTGGTAATTAGTTGGAAAGTTAAATTAATTACAGTAAGTGAGGAGACGAACAATGTTTAAAGCTACATACATATGTGTAAGATTTATTTTTTGAAATTATTGTTTTTTCTCTTTAATGTCACTAATTGATAATGACAAGCAGGTTAGAGATATTGAAGCATTTCATGAGGTTTTTGATATGTTGCATACATTTGATGGAGGGAAAAAACCATTTTTCAAAAAATAATTTTTAGTCCATAAAATAGTAACAGAGAATTATGAATGCAAGTTGAACAAGATATGTATTTCGGAAATAAGTGATCCCCTCCACATACCAGTTCTCAGTTGCTATACTAATTTGTGACTAAAACAGAAATGAAACACAGAAGAAGGTTGAATTTTGTTACTTCCAATTAAGATATGTGCCAGAAAAATAAAATCTAATCGATGTTTTAATTCATTGTCCATTTTGTCCATATGGTCAGAATAAAACAAAACCAAAGATGATAAAGAATTAATTTCCTAAAGCAAATTGGTTTTGTTAGATAATGTAAAGATTGTCACAATGCGTGATCATAATTAGTGTCAAAGTCATTCAGTCAGTTATTAGTTAAAGAGGTTGTCATGTCATGAGCTAATAGATTTCCCATGCCAGTAAATAGTCAGCATGCAAATATATAGGAAGGAAAAGGTTGAAAGATATTAGGAATTATGGAAAGTGGAACAGTTAATCTACACAGAACACAAGGAAGAGAGGAAGTCAATTGGGTTTAGGGAATGCCTGTTGTATGTAATGATTTGATTACATACGTGTAATTTTATTTCAAAATGGAAAATCTTAAATGGAGCATGGATGTTACCCATGGCATACACAAAGTTATTTTATGATTGTTGTAATGTGAAAATTGCAAATATTCAATTTACACGAAAGTGATCATGCATGAATTCATAGGCCTATGAAATTTACTCATTTGAAGAAAACTGATAAAAAATGAATCAACCATCAGTATTTCCTTTTGGCTGTATCAATCTATTTTAGTTACTTAATGGCAGGTCTGTTGAAGTAAAATTACAACTTTGTGTCATTGCATAATAGTCTTTCTCACACTTAACTCATGTCCATCTTGAAAGAGCAAGCCAAAATTTTAATAACATTGACATATAATGTATATTCTCATCTTTTTTGATAAATATTTTAATTGTAATAATTAAAAAAATACTTAGATAATCAAACCAGCCTAAACACCAGGATGTTTCCAGAAATGGGGTACTTTGTTGCCTCTCTCATTTATAAAGAAAATAGGTCCTTTATTGTTTTGATCTAAGGAAGCCAAGCCAGTTTTACAGGGTTTTAAGTGTTGCATGTTCAAACAGATTTTTAAATAGGTACTTGTTGGAAATGGCATTTTGTGGATGAAACCTTTAAAAATTCTTGGGTGCTTTTTCTGGATTTTATACTGCATTATATGTTTTAAAAATAGCAAAATATCTTTAAATAAAGTTCATTTAGCTAAAGATATATGATTTTTTTATCTTTCATAGAAATATAAATGCCCATAGTTTAAAGCTGCCTGAAGTAGAAAAAGTACCCATGATACATTTCTGGAGTCACATCTGGTATTATATGAGCAATCATTTTTCTTCATTTAGAAAATACATATGTATGTAACTAATATTTCAGAGCTAAAATACAGGTATATTTTTTGTGTGGCATTAAAGATATGAAATTAAGCATAGTGACCTTGAAAATAGAGGTACATTCTACGATATACATATAGGTAGAATTAATTATAATTTTTTCAGGAAAGGAAGAAATATCTACCATATGCTGCCACCAATATGCTTTCTTTTGCTACTATATAGACACTAAACAGAATAATCTACAGAGTAATAGGCAAAGAAGATAATTTCCATTCACCTTAAGATAATGGTTATTAATAGTATAATAAAGTTGCTGGTAATTCCAGTCTTTGTAAGGATGTGTAATCTGAGCTGAGGCACTACTTAGTGCTATACCAATCAGTGGCCTCCACCCATTTCAAAACCATCTTATCTTTGATTGAATTATCTGGCCCAATAAGTCTCTCCTGCAGGTGACATTCAATTCAAGAATGTATCGCTTTTATATAAAAACATTTGTTCCTAAAAAGGTCAAAGAATCGTTAAATGCAATATCAATATCTCTACAAATACATAAATATAGTATATCATTATAATGGAACTTTTGCCATGTTTACTGTACTGCATTTAACTAATGTTTTGGTGAAAGCTATATAAGTTGCTATTATTTGTATAAATCTACTGCTGATATTATTATGTTTTCATTATTAATTTATTTTTATAATTATGTACTGATTTTCACTCTTGATATTGAGTGTTTTTTTATCTTGCAAATAAGTACTATGTAGCTACATATTTACATGTTTCATTAGTCCATTTTAACTCTTCAATTTTCATGCTTTGAAAATCAAGGAACAACTTCCTGAGTGAAGAGCTGAAAAGTGAAAATTATTCAAGCATTGAACATTTCTACTTTTTCCTGTTCTTTGAGTGATGAACTTTCTGAGAATTTGCAGGGGAAAAAAAAAACTAATGTTTAATGGAGTCATTATTACTTCAAGTAATTCTGTCATCTAATTCTGCCGTAATTAAGTGAGGCAGTGTAGAAACTATGGAATTGTATAAGCATATCTAAAATTCAACGTAATATGTCTATTTTCCTGTACCTTGCCTCCAAACCTATCTCTGAATATTATACGTTCCTTTAATGCTCATTTGATTTACGAAGATGGTTTCTTTTCTCTCACCCTGGTCTCTAAGACCCATAATCCCGAGAGGTGGAACTCCTAGTAAGATGACAGCAACAAGGGCCACAGTTAGACCGATAGCTGCCAGAATGGCCACTGTTGCCACCAGGGTCAAGTTCCTCTCCATTGTTGTACGCCGTCGCCACCATGTTGGGTTCCTGCCGAGGAGGAAAAGCTTTGGTGAGTTTCATTTTTTGCACAAACATTTATAGATGTGTGACATGCTCCAGTTAAGTTCATAATTATCTGGGGCAGTTGAAAAAAAAACCTTTAAACCATGCACAACAAAATTTTAGTTAATATATGCAATGAACAATGACATAGTGCTATCCTAAAAGTTTGATACATACCCTTTCAGTGGCTTAGCCAGGAATTAATCTAGAAAACTATCGAATTAGAGAGCAAATTTTTTTTCTGAATCAATGTGATTTTATGCTGAGTTTCACCATTGATCTCAGGATGGAGTAGTTTTCAATTAGCACGATTGTATTTTTTTAACCAAAAACAGGAATACAGGGTTGTACATCTTTGTACCCCTGGGCGTAGTTCAGTGTTTCAGGGCATCTAATCACTATTAGTCTAAATGAGTTCCAGTCTAAGTGATGATTTTTTTCCTTTGCTTATTCCATAAGTCCATGTTCCTAATTATACTCACACAGGAAAGATATTGTAGGGTTGTATTTGACAAATAAACAAAATAGTGTCTACTATTAACTTTTCAATTCTGTAATATATTTGGTGTTAGGCATTTTGAAACAATATTTTAATTATACGTAGCCAAAAATTAGCACAGTAATCATCTCAGGGAGGCTGGTATTTTAGATGAGGGTAGAACTAATCTTATACTTAGCTCTATGGCATGTGTAATTCCAATATAAGGGCATGGGAGTTTTCTTACCCTTGTGTTGCCTTTGATCTCCCAGGTAGATTTTTTTAGGAGTGGTCAAGTAGTCAATGTAGGTTTTTGATGAGCCTAGGGATTAAGCAATGCCAAACTACCAAGCCCTTCCCAACAAGATACTAAACACCCTACAACTCCATATTGCACTAAACCATTTTTTTAGCTCCACAAACTTTCTCCTTTCATACCTCCCTTCTTTCGATCCAGCATGTCTAAACTTTTTTTCCTCTACCTTTTGTACCCAACATTCTCCACTCTCTATTGCAGCTTTCAAAATTCCATTGCCTCTCAACATACCATATATCCACTTTTTCTGTCCTCTTTGAATTTATCACAACAACCCCTTTCATGCCTAAAACTTCTTTGTTTGTTTGTATCTCCATCCATTGAACCTTTTTCATCCTCCTCCATACTTATATCTTAAAAGTCAACATTCTATGTTTATCCTGTTGCTTCAATGACCAAGTTTCCGAGCTGTACAAAACCTTGCTACGTGTAAAACCTCCCTTTCTCTTATTGTTGCTTTGCATCTTTACTTGAGGACCTTGTCATCAACTCTCTCCTCCTTTTGAATCCTTATCCACCTACCACAAGTGTTCTCTTAATGCCATCTGGACTTGGGTTAAGCTGGGGGGAGTTCATATGCACTTGGATTTGAATCGGGGTGACGCCTCTGATCAGTAGGTGAATGTTCTACCCGCCAGGCCTTGATGCCGCTTTATGGAATACGAATATTCTAAATGTGAACTAAACTGTGTATTTCGGTTTTTTTACTATTGCCTATTTATTTTAATATATCTTGTCACATTTGTCTGTTCTAACGCAGTTTTACGTGCGACTTTATGCTTGAGCGCTTGGGAATTTTGATATTAGCACTGCAGAAAATGAACATTAAAAATATTTTCAAAATTTCTTACATTGAAAGTACCCACATTGCAGATGAGCAATAAGCCGCGTGGCAACTTCAAGAGAATCGAGATCATTGCGTTTAGTTAGTACATGCATGGATCCATATTGCTGCAGATGAACGAGGAGGTGCCAGTGGTTTTACGGAAGACGAATGACTTTTATTGTCGAGTGCCGCCACACTTATATGTAATGCTCTTTCGCACACTCGATGACTTTCCCGGGGGCCCAAAGAAAAAGAGCAGCAGGCCGCGGCCGTCATCCCCCTCCGCGGCCTCGCGCCTCCGCCACGGGCGGCGGCACCGTCCGGGTTGGCACCAACGCCACCCCGAAAGCGCCCAAGAGTCGGGCGCCTGGGGCGAAGGCACAGCCGCCGCCGCCTCCGCACCGTCACGGGCGAATTGGGTCGTCGTCCGGACCGCGATCGCGAAGTGAGGCGCCGGGGAGTTGTGTTTTTTTTTCTTCCTTCCTGTTTTTTCCCCTTTTTCCTTTCTGCAGACACCCGGTCTGCTTCCTCTCATCCGAGGAGAAATGGGTCGAAGAAAGTAAGGAGAGAGAGAGAGACAATGGGCGATCCAGGCGGAATGTGTGCCAATCGACGCCGTTGGGGTCGTCATTTTGTTTTACACTAAAAAAAAGTCGGATTCGCTTCGTTTTCTGGTGCACCGAGCGTATTCTTCTTGGAAACCGAAGCGTGGAAAATACGACACGTGCCTTGCGTGCTAGTTTATGGGTCTGAGAATGAGTATTTTTTTACCAAGGGTCGGTACCGGTACCTCTGCACCGAGAATTACCTAGTTCTCTTGCCCTTAGTACCAACCCCTGAAACATTTTATAATGCGAACAGCAGGGTTTCGATTTCAGTGCCCCTGTAATCAGAAATATCTAAGATTCACGTTTTTGTTACTGGTGCCAAGGTACCAGTAACTACTATCTGGTCCTAGATACTTATACCTAGGGTTCCTGCCGAGGTATCAGCCCCTGCCTTTTTTTTTACTATTCCTTGAACGATATTTTCTCGTGACGGTGTTTCCATTTCATTTACTTACTTGCGTCAGCGACACGAAGCGATTTGTATTTTATGCTTGCAGTAGGTTATCAGAATTAAATTCCTATTTGTTCGTATATTTACATACCCTAAATATAGGAATCCCTAAAAAAAACAAAATAAAATAATAAAATGAGTGATGATAATGCTGACGCTTCGTTGCCGATTTATTTCTCCCATTTGAAAGATTTATTGACATATTTATTACTTGCTTCACTGACTTTATTTTTTATTGGCAGTTGGTTGTAAAAGGGAGGGAATTAGGGAGGTTTTAATGTCAAATGCTACAGAAAATAAGGCTTTATGGACACAAAGCCTTATTTTCAGTAGCACTTAATTCCATCATTTTCGGTCAGGGGTATAACCAGAAGACAATTGATGTGGGCTAAAACTAACTCTTTGTCCAAGACCCAACCCAACTGCTCTGTTACTGAAAAATTTATTTCTCTCGTCCAAAAACTTCATTGATAAATTTATCATTGACTTTATTGGTACTTTATTTTTTTTAGTATTTTACAAAATACCAAAAACAAGCAAAAATTAAAATTGCGCATTGTATGAAATGTCCGGTAGTGCTCCAGTTAGTGGACTATTCTTGTGGGGATAAAATTTCGGGGAGATATAGCCTAATCAGCTCCCCACCCTGGCTCTGCCACATGGTAGAGCGTTGGGCTATTGCCCGAGGGACCGCATTAGATTCCGGGCATGTCTGTGGGCACTCTCAACCTCATCCAAGCTGCGTGATTTTTTGAGTTACCTGATCTTACTGGGAAACCGTAGGCGGCAAAGGGAAAGGAATTGACCCCCATTTTTATTGTAATTTGTGAACTTCACAAGTTTAGAACGAGGATCAGTTCCACTCTCTCCGATCAAACCACATTTCGGGTTAATTGCTTTGGTTGGATTGGTAAGAGTTTACTTAGGCGACCCAGCAAAAATATACACATTTATACTAGACTGCTTTTGCCTCCAAAATTAGAGGAAATCATTAGTTACCAACCTTAAAAATCGTCGTCGCGATCAATTAATCTGGAACAGGGATATTTTGATCCCTAAAATTAATGACCCAACCTCCCCAAAATATATGGAGCGCATGCACTTACTGAAGAAGCAAGACAGAGCTGTCATGAGTATGCTACGCCTCCCGCATGAAATTAGTGTGCTCGATTTCGCGGGTTGATAATGATCAATGCATTCTTCTTCCCTGCGTAGGCTGACTTGGTATCCCGGAAGGAGAATTTCTCCACCATGTGACTGAAACTTCAAAGCTCCCGTGTCTTCGAGTCTAGAGAAATGTTGAGTCGTTAAATGTGTGTACGGTTTCCCCTTACGCGTGCAACCACCAAGTCATATCTCAATGTCCACCGCTTCGGCGTCTCAACGTGAATTAATCACCGTGATCCTGAGTCTCGAGAGCCCAGATTAATTTGACCCCGTAGTCCCTGCGAGTGATGTAGATGCCCCTCGTTAACTCCCTATCTCGAGGTATTTTTTTAATGCGAGCTTTTCTATATGACGCCACGCAATGGTATGGTATACGCGTTCCTACCATTAAGGTAACCTCTTTCAGGGAGGTAGCGTCGCAGAGATACTGACCTAAAGATATAAAATAATATTGCAGCAAAAGAGTTGCCTCAACAGGATGGCCAGCCAGTTGGGTGTTTGTCGGGAATTACTTCTTTTCTTTAGAGATTCGGGAAAAGGGCTCGATTTTTCGAAAAAAATAAGTATGATGGGTATGCGAAACGGGAACCATATTCCTTCTAGCTCTTGAGACCTTGGGAGGGTTGGGTATTCAGTGAGGCTTCGGAATCGTTCTGACTCGACAATGAAGTAATTTTGGTGACGTGGTCTCCACGAATCCTGGATTTTATGCGCAGGAATCGGGAATATGGAGGCTGTGCCGTCCAAATTTCGTCATCGTCGAGACTCGACGAATTCCGAGCCCTTACTCAATCCCCAGTTCCTGCGTTTGGCGTAGGACATCTCTCGTGCAGTCTCCGGCAAAAGACAGAAATGTTCATCAGGACCAACTGGGGTGATATCAGTGTCACGCCCAGTAACGATGGGTATGGGTCACAAAAAAATCGGGGATGGGAACTTAGAATAGGAGTGACCACCCTTTGTCCCTCGTTAACTGCCCTTCTCGTTCGTCGAAATTATCGAATTTGCGGTGTCTCTAAGAATAAAAAAAATTAAAACCCTGGGTTTCCTTTCCCCAACAAGGCATTTAATTTCTGACACAAGGGTGGTAGAATATTGACGCGTGCCGCTAAACCATCTTTTCACCACTGCTAAAACTGTTCGCTCCAAAAGAGTGGTTTTCAACTTGCGGGCCACACTTAGGGTGCCGCGTAATTTACTGATGAGCCCCTCCATGGCGCTAGAATTAGACATTAAGGGTGCAGAAATTCCTCTCGGGTCTTCCACCGGG
>LYUA01000560.1:611566-632157 GCA_002093875.1 Calopteryx splendens | reverse complement strand
GCTATTGGGAGAAATCCAAAGAAGGCAGGAAAAGTGGATGCAGGGCATGCTGAGCAGTTGGATTGTTGAAGAATGTGATAGAAGGTAGAATGTCAGATAAGTGAGGGTGAGGGAGGAAAAGACTATGTAGGTTGGATGGGATGAAGGGAGAGGCAGAAAGTATGCAGAAATGAAGAAAGGGTTAGTGTAGGGGTGTGCTCATCAGAAATCTACCTCAACCAGAAGATTACCATTAATAATATATACACATGAATATCTCATAATTGTCCTTTTTTGTCGTTTCTGTATTCTCTTTCCCTTTGTGTCACCATTCTCCAGTAATTGTCTCAGAGTATGTAGGTCCAGGTCCTGTCTCATTAAAGGCGTAGATGGTAAGGAAAGATGGATTAAGGATAAAAAAGAACTGATGGACATTTCAGGGCCTGAAGGTGGGTCCTGCTTATGAAGGGGTCATTGTCTCCGACCCAAATAACATCAATACATTTTTTTTAAATCTTCTAACCATCTTTCCTCACTGACTGCATGAAATCTGATTACTTATAACACCGTACTGCCAAAGTTTTTCTCCATGAGTTTGTGGAGTTTCTGTCTGTGAAGGAATGACAGTGGAAGTGGACAGGAAAGCAATGGTGTGGTGTTTCAATTCACACTTCGTCATGTTTTGGCATTTTCACTCTTGGAAGTAACTACCTGACATCATTCAAGACATTTCTAGTTGGATGTAATTAAGAGTTTTCCACTACATTTGATTACTGTTGGACGTAGTCAGCAGGTGGGCCAACTTTAAGTGGTGAAGAAAGAGAGCAGCGGACAAAAAACAAGCTAATGGGAAAATAATAAGATCTTCAAATTTTGCTTTAATAAATTCATTAATTTTATCAACATTTAATGAATGTATTGTACTTTCTCTTCCTTTGAACATATGATTCATATATAAACATTTCAGTACGGGCATTAATCGAATTTCCATAAACTTAAACCATAATGACAGTGAAGAAATTTACATCTCATCAAGACTATCTGCAAATACTTCAAGGCATTTGCAATATAATACAATAAACAACAAAATTTTACCACTTTTTAATGGTACTCTTACTCAGTGCTTTCCTATATTAGGAGGCAATCAGGCAGTCCAAGTTCAGAAAAAAAGGCCGCAAGGAAGGGGACCAGTGGTAAATAGTACAACGTGGAAGCCAGCAAATTTTTGGGCAGCCTTTCACCCAAAAATGAATTGAATTCACCTTGCGGATCATGGCTGCTGGGGAGCAAGAGGGTGGGATGAAGGGAGCAACATAGCACCAGCAAGGGAAATAGGTGAACATGAAATTGACATGGGTGCAAAGCAATAGCTAATGGGGAGCACTTGGCGGTGATCTTGGCCGGCTAAGGCACTCGAAAGAGTTGGAATGGTGCAGGCAGGTGGTGGGATGGGTGGTGGGAGAAGACTGTCACTGAGTATTGAGTTTATTGCAATTTGTTACAAATATCCTTTGAAAAATGTTCAACAAAGTTACACCTGAGGCAACTGAGTGTGATTGAGCATGTTTTTGCAATCCCTTTCTTCAATACCCATTCCCCAGTGTTTTACATTGCAGCATCTTGGTTAACCAGATGAAAATTACAAGAAGAGATTAGGGCAACAAGAATTCTTATTTACAAAAAATAGAGACATAAGGTTGCATATGTACATATTATCTTGGAACTAGGATATGGAAAATAGACATGAGCAGGAAAACATTTAGTGAGGCTAACAGACACCATGGCGTATACATAGAGGGAATACCTCTCAAGCATTTATGATCACTACATGCAGCAACTTGTGCACATTTTTACAACCTGTATTGCTTGAGGAAGTCATATACACAATAAAGAAAATCATTTTGCACTCAACTACACTGGGCACCACACTAAAAACAGCACATTTTACAGTTAGAGGAGAATGTTTATCACTGCATAAAAATGGAACCCCCAAAATATTTCTATTAATTTAAATGGAACAATATTGTTTGCTTAGCATGATAACATTGGAAGACATTATTAACAATATTTTTCCAAATAAGGCTAAAAATTAACCTTAATACATGATGATACTGAAGTGAGAAGCAAGAGCTCAGTTTAATAATTTCAATGGAAAATTAATAACCAATGGAAAATTATGAACATACATGAAAAATTATTTCTTGAAACAATATCAATCTTCAGGTACAATAGAAAAATATAATCCTATTTAAGAAATAAATCCTCAAAATCAATTTAGTATCAAGAAGAAAGCATTTAAACATTTATAAGGGAAGTACTTCTGCAAAGCGACATTGGCATTGGAATGCTACCTTTGGTGTGAATGATACCCTTGGTGGCTGGTGCAACAAGCATTGATGAATTTAAGTACCACAGAGTTAAAGTACACATTTTTCTCAGAGGGAGCATTTGCTTGTGGCTCTTCCTCCCTGTTCAACATTCTAACAAAGCTGTGGCTTCCAAACAGCATCATTAAATGAAACCATGCTCTCTCATTCAAACACATTCCAATTTCCTGTAATGGTTCCTATAAGACCCAGAGAACACTGACCCAATGAGGTGATGACTTTTGCCATCAAAAAACCAACTACTAATAGCACTAGATGAAAAATGGAGAGGGAATCAACATGACCTTTGATCAAGATGACCGCTGGATTCATCTTCCAACCACATCACCTCCATTGCACCATGCTTCTTAATGGAGAATGGACCAATGGGACATTTGGAAAACAAGAGGTACAGCTGGAGGGAAGGAAGAACCCTTGAATAAAATCTTCAATGGAAATGAGAGTATTCGATGAGAAGAAGGGAACAATACTCTCGCATAGAGAAGTTTGTTAAATGAGCTTTTTCAAAAGAAGATCTTATGTTTAGTTACTTGCATCCAACTAATGAAAAAGGATGATTTCTGGCATTTACTAACTGGAAGAAAATCAGTTTGCCTGAAATGGCTCATCTGTGGGAGGGCTTTGCATTGTTTGCTAGTTGCACAGAGACTCGGGAAGATATCACTCAGGAAAGGAGAAATGGTAAAATGTGCTTATCATGTTCTCATAAATTGGGCGTAATTCATGAATTTTCAACCTCAAGTTCCTGTAGTATGGTGACCTACAATGGCCTAGATGCTTCTTTTATTAGAACTTGAGATATTTCTACATCCTAAACTGTTTTTGTAAAAGTTGGCATTGGAAAACAATTATTTACAAGCATGTGCTTTAAGTAACATGTAATTACTAATATGAGAGAAATGCCAGCTAACTGATACTTTAAAGCATAATAGAAGAAATACCACCAAAACATTCAGCCCACATGAGAAAAACTTTATGAAAGGAAGTGATCAGAAATGCCTCCTAGCTTCTCTCAGTGTACCATGTAGAATCTGCTGAGCACAGCCGAACTCTTACAAAATAGGTTATATTTATTTTCAGTGAATTTAAATCACATAAATTTTGAACTAGAAGATTGTATCAGCATCCATGTAACTTATTCTGGAGCTGGAAAAAAATACAAAAAAAATATTTCTAGTAGATCAGCTGTCAGTAAATAGTTGTTAAGCCTGAATCCAGGCACTTTTTATGACACAAAACCATGGAATACCTTCCAAGGATTATTAATAACATGGAACCAAATTCCAGTCAAGCAGCAGACAAATATCATATTATTGATTATTTTTCTTTAATCGACAAAAGTTGTTAGCAGATGAGCTTAATAATGATCTGCTAAAATGGAGGTGTAATGTAGGTACTGAAGACATTTAGTTTAGTATTATTTATTAAAGCCATTGTAAAACTACACTCATTAAGCTAAAAACTTGACAAAACTCCAGTGCCAACTTCATAGTATGAAGACACCAAATCTGATGAGGTACCTACCAATGTACATGCATAGTCAATGCAACTATGTTGAAACTGATGTGGTTCAAAGACCACATGCAATGAACCTAGATACAATTTTGAAGCATTTGCATCAGTGAAGAAACACATAGAAGGCAAGAAAAATTATAAAGGAAATTTAAAGTGACAACTCCACAACAAAGTCTGCAGATGTTTCTCAAAATAACTCTCGTCACAGCATACTGCATCAATCACGGCCCAAGTGAGAGAGTAATAGCTCAAGTGAGAGAGCTTAAGTATTTACTCAACAATTAATCTTAAAATGCCTTAAAAAAGAAAAACAAAATCAGAATAAATTGAGCAAAAAATCTAGGGAATGCCCACGGATATATTGAACCACCACATTTGATAGATGGCCAAAACTGTGATGACTCTAAATACTTGTAATGTTGTACATAAAAAATGTAAGTGTTAATAGTTGCTTCAGTATGTGAATGACATTTAATTTTTACTCCCTCATAGCAACTCATTCCTCACTTGAGCCATTTTTTTATCTTTAAGACTGTACCAAACGTGTACCAACCTGTTCATAACTGAAACACGCCTTTCAACTTCAGTGTGATGCTACATTTTTTTCAACCAAAACTATTTGTAATAAATATTTTACATCAATGCTTGATGCACTTCCATTCCCTAACTGAATAAACTTTCATTCAAGCATGACAGTTTGACACATTCGACATTTCTGCCTGAGATTCAATGAGACCTATGTCAATACTTCCAAAGATGATGTGACGCAATCTAATGTTGAAGGTGACTTGCAAGAGCATGCCATGTTATACAGCACATGTAAATTAATCTTATTAATGGTAGCAAACACAAAACTTGAAATGAAAATGAAGGGGTAATCACGAGAATTGCTATATTGGCAAAAAGTAGACATGGTAAACTCCACAAACCAAACCTTTTTAATAAATTCACACAAGAGAACATCAAATATTTATGAAACATCCTTGGTGTGATTTATCCTTTACCATCTATTAAAGCTTTGATTGTAAACAATGTCAGAAAAATTCCATACACAAAATACCCTTATCATATTGTTTTGCTGGCCAAATAGCTAGAAGCTATATGGCCCCTCAAAAGATATGGCAGACATTTTCAAAGGATATTTGTTTTAAAGAGTCACAAACACTACAATAATCTCCATATTTTGATTAATTCTCATTTTCACTTATTAAAATATTTTAATACCAATATGAAGAATTGTACAATGTATGTTATAACATTTCTAACATAAATTTAGCATTAGCTTATAGGTATTTAAGGTACTTAAAATCTTCAGTTTCACATTTTAGATTCACTGAAGTTTAAAGCCTGATGATTATTAATCCTGAAACACCAAATTTTTGGCTAACAGATTTCCAACACAATAAGGCAATGTTATTCCCAACTTTAACTTTGTTGTGTATATATTCATATGGTAACAGTATCTTAAAACTTTGAGAGAGCAGTTATAATCATTTTACCATTTAATATGTCATGTTTGCTTTATTGTTTGCCCAAAGGGAAACATTTTGGCATTATTTCAATAATAATTCATCAATCTGTACATATGGCTGTTCACAGCAAACAATGCATAGGGAAAGTTAAGATTATCATTTGAATCGCTTTATATACCCAGTTTTTTGATGATGATGGTTAAAATGTTGGTATGATGAATAAACTACAACCAGATCACACATACCATACTTAAATGAGAGAAATTATGTGAGGTAAACAGTGGAATTTTGGATGAATATTGATCATAAGAGCTTGTGTGGTGTCATTGTACGACTAAAAAAAAATAAGATGCTTAAAAAATAATTTCATCTTGAATAAAAGTCAAGTGACAGAAAATAAAATTATTGCAAACTATTATAGGCACATAATCTAGGAGCATCAAACCCCTAAGTCAATATGATAAATTTTTGGTATGAAACAAACAATCATTTGTTAATCCTATAATTTACAGCAAATACACCATCATCAAACACATAACGTGGATGGACTCACTCATTCTTTACACATTTTTTATTTTATACAGTTTATATTAAAAGAAAGTGCAAAGCTGTATTATTAACTATTGAAGTAACAATGTTGCATTCATTTTTAGTTGACACCAAAAGGCGTATTAGGAAATTGGAAAGAGAGTTTACCCTCCCTTTTATATATAGCCACACTTTACATATTAGCATTCTGGTGTCCTTCTCTATGTATAGGAAGATGAAAGTAATGGAACAATGTCCTTTCTGCCCTAACTTTTACCAATAGTTTAATAAGACCCCATAAAGCTGATTTATATTGGCACTTTCATTCACCACAGTGAAAACAAAAACTTCATAAATTGGCACTCAGTCAAGACCATCTTTAGTATTATGTATGTATTCAGTGAGTATAATGAAGTAATATTTCATGCACATGACTATATTAATTATAATTCAGTTATAGATGACAAAATAGATTTTTCAAATTCTAAAAATTCCCAAATAAAAAAAAGAATACTCTGGTAACTGATTCTATCTGAACTATAATCTAAAAATGGAATGTCATAATTTTTTTGGTGCTGCATATATGATAAAACAAATAAAATTTTAGCTGAACAGTTTAAAATATAATAATTTCATTTACAGCATTATCGAAGTTGCAGAAAATATCCACATCTTGCTCTTGCCTTGAAGAAAAAATCAACTTTGAAAACACCCATGATTAAAACATGTATTAAAATAGAATATTTGATCACATTTAAAGTGGAGGTTATTAAAAATCTTTTCCATGAAAGTACAAGGACCTCTAAATGAGTATTTTTCTAAAGATACTCACATTACCAGCTGGTAATCTACATATGTGCTGATAAGAAATTGTCAAATTACCTGTGAAATTCATTTAGCACCACTCCACTTACAGAAAAAAAATCAGATCCTACCTCCACTTTGTTCCCACAAACCTTAAGAACGATTCTGTCGTATAGTATTAATTTCATCATATCTCAGATGAATGGCAAAAATGAAGAGAACAATAAATTTCATTAGCAACACTCAGAAGATTTTAAAATGGCAAAGTTTTCCTACTGTACATTAGCTAGGACAGTCATGTGAAATGAACAAATCACATGGAAAGCCTTCAACAGAATGGAGGCCTGATATGATAGGTTTATGGCAGCACAAAAAGAGTATTATACATTTTATACTATAGGTACATAAGGTTCCAAGAGATATGTTAGAATCCATTTCATTTTTTAAACGGCACAGTTATTTACAATGAAATGTGATTCTACAGATTTAAAATGCTTTTTCCAATATCTGGATTCCGTACTGTATGTACTCAATTTTTGTATATTTTTTTTACCAATCTTAAAGGCTTGGTGTACCAACTCTCACTTAAAATGGAATCATTCTGAATATGCAGATCAAATAGTTGGAGTCGAACAGAAAGCATTTACATCTATAATATTAAATCTCAAGCAGTGTCCACAGAGTTCATAAATTCACAGTCCTTCATTTGTTTAATCAGACAAAGTAAAGTGTAAGGCCTTGAAAGTTAGAGACACTGTACATAGGATTACTCACAATAACAATTTAAGCAATGTTCATTCATAATATCACTGATTGCAGAGCTAATTATTTTGCGGAGACCCGTTGAGAGCAGCACTTTGCTGAGGGCCACCCTCGACAATGTGGCTCCGAGTGGGAAGAGGGCTTCTAGAGCTGCTCAGGGCCATCCGTTGCATTTGTCGTATCACTGTTGCTGCATGGTATGCTTGCTGAAATATTGATGGAATACACATTTAAATACCAAACTTAAAAAAAAGAATTGTATCTTGAAGCTCAGTAAGCAAATAAAACTCTTTTTAAGTTCTCAATACCTTAAAAGAAGTTCAAATTGAATAAAAATGTTAGCAAACAGTTAAACTGAACTGTTTTAAGTCAAATAATTTTACGAATAAACTTGTTCATAGGTTCTCAGTAGGTAAATAATTTTAATAATTTAGTGATTTATATGAGAAATTTAAAAAATAGGTATATTTACAGCAAAACTTAGATTTAGGGCCATGAAAATTTAAATATGAATGGCTGTATGCCCCTTCAATTAGTCATGAATTTAGCAACTGTCACCATCTACTTTGCTATATTAGTCTAATGTGATGTTGGTATGTGAATCATTCCTTCTACTGATGCCATGAGATTAGATAAGGAGTGTCACACAGAAGAGGGAAAGGTGCTTCAGCTCAGCTTTGGCCATGCTAATGAACTTGAACATTGGTTAGACTAATACCTTGTTTCAATTGCTAGCTGCTTACAACAGTTACACCTAGCATGCGGAACATTTAGTAATCGTACTGACCACAAGTCACTATTTTCCGGGAAAAACTGGTTCTGGTAACCAGGATATATTTTTTTCTAATTACGATGGTATAGTTAACTTAATGCTAATTATAAATATTGATAAGGGAGTGCTGTATACTGATCCATTGTAACTTCAGACAAACAACATTTTTTTCTCAGAGACATTGTTTTGAATAAGCTTAAATGAAAGTGAGCTGTTTTACTTATGATCCCTATTCCAGAAAATAAGAGGCTCATAAGAGGTCTTGAATCTGAAAAAAATTATAACACAATTGAATTTTCCATGGATTGAGCTGAGTTAAGAAATGTTAATGATGCAAAAGATAATCCAGATACTTTACTTTGCAAGAATGGCCGTCAAAATTAAGGTAACAATTACATTTTGTTTTTACCTTCATTTGTAAGGAAAATAAATGGTCAGACTGTTTATAAGGCTTCTAAAAGTTGCATATTTTATGTGATTATTCATAGGGAAAGCAGGATTATTTTTTTGGAATCATCTACAAATTCCTTTCAAGACTTTTCACATGGCAAGTAAATTTGTAAAAAAGGAATTTTTGATTCTCATGTATCCTAATTATGAACCTTAGCGAATTACTAATTCGGGGACTTAATGATACTACCAGATGCCATGGATGGGACTATTTGTTATGATGATTAAAAGAAATGACTAGTAGGTACCTTACACTTCCAAGAAGAGATGGGAATGAGTGAGATTAAATAAATATTATAATAATAAGAGTACCACTGTTCATTGCACAGAGAGGTTTGTTTGTGTCACCTCATAAAAAAGATGTGGAATGGAGTGATTTCAGCCGATTTTTAAGGTTTTTCTGTTGCATTTTCTAGTTACCGGATGATAAATGAATAAGAAGTTAAATTGAACCGCAGAAACATTTGATTATTGGCTATTAGTTAAAGATTTTGTATTAATTTTTTCCACTTTTTGAAAAAATTAGTTTAGTGGCCAATTCATCCAACTGCCATGGAATACGACATTTTTAGTAACACATTGCTTCAGTGATTTCTTCCATTATTTATTTAATAAATTTAATTTTATTGAAAATCACAGAAGATATCAATGCTACATAATTTTTACCCAAATTATTATATTATAATGTGTGGCAACTGCAAATGTGTTATAATTTTTGAAGAAAAAGTCTTTCTCTCAATTCAAGTCAATAATAAAATATTATTAATATTTTTAAAAATTATCAAAATTATAAATTTTTAACCAAAAAGAGTAAATATTTATTTTCATTTAATACCTTATATCAAAAACGTTTTTTGAGTATTGAATGCAATAGAAGCTGTAGCATAGTAAAATTAGGTCTTTCATGAATAGAAAAATATTTTGTAAGGCATACATGAAGTATAACAAGCTTCACTATAAACATTAATTCTCATTTTATACTGGAAAAGTCTAATCATCCTCACTACCATCCCTCTTTTCATGATCACTTTAGCATTCCTTCAGCCAGTCACAACATTTGTTTTGCCATAATTCAAATTATTTTCATATGGAACCACTAGAAACATCTCTGAATAATTCAAATAACCCTGAATTATATTACTAAGCAAAGATGGACACTAAAAATTTCCCTTCTTCACTGAACCTCACCTTAATTATTTTGTTTCAAGAAAAAAAAACACGGAACCTAAACAGATACTTAGTTTAATTTTTTCCCACTTTTTTCCATTGATGTTCAAAGAGATTGAAATTAAATTCTTCATCGTAAATGGCACCCTCATTTAGCATACATTTTAAGCACTTCTTTAAGTGTTTCTTCTTCCACCTGAATAAGTGTTGTATGGTGGTTGTGGTGTTTGAATTTTTTTGTAATAGACCATATCGAAGAATGCTTCTGATTATGTATTATTTTTCTGTTACCCTGCATACTGCCACTTTCCTTATTTTTATTGTAATCGTTGCTTGCTTCCACTTATTTTCATTGGACCTTAGGCATGAATGTCCATCACAAATGCTGGTAAATTTGACTCAGTGCATAAGTCACCCCACAATAGTTCATTTTTTTGAACAGAAAGCAACATAGTTTCTCATTCAGTTTCAACATGAAAACCTTATTGCATATTACTTATGAAGAACATTTTGAAATAATATGAACACATATTTTTATTTGATATTAGCAGATATACTCCTAGACAAAGGTTTTGAAGACTGTCTTGAGAAAAGAAGAAGTTTTCAAGATTTTCCAAAAAAAACTTTATAGTCTGAATGCTCAGTAAGCAAATTCTGATGCATGTCCTAAAGCAGACTATAAAGTTTCCATTCACGGAGTGAGGAGGTGGGTGAAGTCATCCCATAGTACAGTAGTGAAATGAAGAGTTTTCAAAACATCAACATTAATACTATAGTGACTATCACCCATGATCTTATGGCAAAGACAAACTCCTAATAAGTCAGTGTCAGTTTTTCTTCATCTTCCTATGTTTCAGGCCACCATTTGGCTTGCCCTTCATAAACCTCTTCAGCATCCCTATGAGGGTAGGCCCCTAAGGGTGGCATTTTATCAACAGTACTAATGCAGGGTACTGGGTTTAGGGTATAGAACTGGTACTGCAGTGTATTTTACCTGTTATTTGGTAGACTTTTGTGGGTGATCAAGTGAAGTGTGTAGGATTATGATTGCAATTTGTTTATGATAGTGATTTTTAGTTATTGGGCATTAGTAGTTTTCGAAGTGATATTTTACAATTAAGAGCAACTGACCACTTTGCCCAAACTGAAGGTAAGAATAATATTCATAATGGAATTATAATTTTGAATGGCCAAAATTGTAGTACTTACTATTAGGATGCCTCTTATGATCCTCTATTTAAGCAACCTTAAGTATACTATCATTCTACAAATGTAGAAATCCATCTCTAAATTATTACTACTGTTGGCCAGGTGACAATAATGAATAGTCACCTTTAAGAAAATTCCTACACAGAACAATGACTCTATTAATCTCGGTTTTCAGTTATCAATTTTTTACAATGGGATGAATTTCAATTAATTATTTTTGGAATGACAATCTGAAAATACATTAAGAGTGCTACCCTTGAGATATTTTGAATTAAAATTAGTTAATGATAATGCTAGTTGAATAACGTGTATTTTCCCACTGTTCGAAGAAGCTGGTAATGAAAACAAGGCATCACTGGCAATGGTATGACACTTTCAAATAAAAAACTACTAAACTTGTATTAATGGTAGTAAAATTTCAGCAGAAATATTGAAATGTCCACTCTTAATACAACAAAGAGCTCCATTAATTGAAGACAACAACTCATGCCTCCATATGTTCAAATTTCTTGCCCCTTGGGACAAGTTTATGAAGATTGTATGTGAATGATAAATTGTTGAAAAAATTAATTTGATTAAACTTTAATTTTCCCTTCCCTTCCATTAAAAAATAACTTCATTTTGTATAAAATTCAAAAGTGTTAACTTGCATCTGATTATAATTTTTTGAAAGTGCAGGGTTAACCTACATTTCTATCCACTGACACCAAAAAAAATCTTCACAACTGATTATGGAATTTAATACTCATTTGGAATAAAAGGAAAAAGACACTTATGGTGTCTGAATTTTAAACTTCTACCAAGAAGCCTGAATTTGTCTATGATGAGAGACTCAAAGGTTATTAAAATTCAAAGCTTATAAAAAAAAGTGCCATTAGCAATGCTGCCATGATGAATAGCTGAGAGTAAATGCATTGAGAAATGTCTTAGAAGCTGTGTGAAAAGAAATTTCAAGTTAAAAAGGCACAAAACAGATTATAAAAACATAAATTTCACCTTGTAATTCAAAACACTTGCTTTCATATCCATGTCTAATATTGGTATTAAATTAAATTTTTATGTAGTTATTGCCAAAATTTTATCATGAATCACTAATGAATTAACAAAGCCAAACTAATTGGTGGAATCCATATTAACTAATAATAAGTGGACACTGAAAAATATTACAAATTCATATACTAATGTGATTTATAACATTTAGAGATGAGTTCAGCCTGTTAAGCTGCATTATTGGTGTGCTAATAAAATGCCACAATGGATACATGAAACATAGTGACAAAGGATGCTCTATAGCTGCAGGGGGGAACTGAAATAAATTATAGTGCAGTGATATTCAGCTCCATTAGCTTCAGGAGAAAAACACAATGAGAATATGGTGTTTAATTAGGTTAAAGGATGATAAGAAAGATAATAAATTGGGAAAATTTACAGTAGATAAATTTGACTGACATATGATACAACATATTTGGAGGAAAAATGCTGGTGCAAGGACAAACTTGTTAACAAATTAATAATAAAAAAATATGAAAATACACAATGAGATGAGCAAAATTGCTCCACTTGCAAGCAGCTACATTGGCAACATAACCGGTCTATTGTTTCTACACACCCATTTGTGAAGCACAAGCATTTGCCTATTAACGTGGTTTTCTTAAGAGCTAGAATCAAAATTAACTCCTCTTCAGTTAACAACCCATGTAGATGGGAATTACTCTAGAAAAAAACACCATGATCTCCATTGTAATAATTAATGCCGCAATTGCACCATAACAAACATGCATGTCAGCATTCTCATGCATTGTCTTCCAGTTCCATTTAAGGAATAGAGAAGCGTCACATTGGTAGCTGCTATTTGGCTTCAGCTCATTCTGTACTTTGAAACACTAGAATGATAATTCATTCCAGCACGAGAAGTTTTTAAATCACTTCCATTTAGACTCTTATTCATATCAATGACATGAGACAATCAGTCTGACCAATATTCAAGGTACAGAGCAGCTTCTATGGGAGGACACCCTAAGGACACAAAAGGGTTAACAACACTCGACTGCTTCACAGTAAGAATACCTTCCTCTTCCCCCTCAGCCTCTTCCTGAATAGTTGTACATTTGTGAGATTCGTCTACTTCCATGCTACTAGAATTATTAAGAGCTAATCTCTGCATCTTGTGAACCATAGCTATCGCGTGCATTAATTGCTGCAAAAAGAATGAAGGTATCAGACGCATTGAAATATTTCACTAGTTTCATTAGAAATACCGGTTGCAAGACAACAGTTTTGCAAAATAATCCAATTGCCAATCAAGTAAACATTATGAATGGAAGAAAACAATTTTCCCATATTTAAACAACAACAACACTGATTTTATGCTAATAATGGTAAGTTAGGATTCATTAATTAATCATCATATAATATATATATATTTTTTTAATGCCATTGTAAGGAATAGTTGCCTATCTATTTTTTAAAGGTTAACGAGGAACATCAATAAAAAAATAAAATACAGGAGTTGAAAATGAGGCCATGAGCCTATTGAAAGATAAAAAAAAGTATGCAATGGAAAATAGAAAGATAACCAGATTTATCACAAGATTTAATTGAGTGCATACATTTTCATGGACCTTTTAAAATAGCAGTGGAAAATCCTTTTAACTAGTTTTCAAATACAGGGCTAGGTGATTTATTTCCTAGATTCATGGTCATCTGAAACTATTATGATCATAATCATGTAATTCATGAATTAAATTACTGAATTTTCAAATTAAATGGGGCAGTGATTAATTGGCAAATAATATGTCAACTATCTTATTATTGCAAACCGAAGGCTATCATGTAGACTTTGATGCAACATGAATTGAATTCTGGAAGGGCAACAAGAAAAAAATCAATAATTAAATTCAGCATAAAAAATGTTGTCATTACTCACTCATTGCCAGCATACCACAACGAGTACATATCTACTGGAGTCAAAAACTGTAGGACTTCCTTAGAGTCATAATGATTTTACCATTTAAAACGCCAAACAGAGGTGATCTGATGACCTAACACAAACATTTAGTACCCGATAAACTTTTATGCTATCAGTAAAATTCTATTACAAGAACTAACTGGATATTGATTGTGGAATATCTAACTCTAATAGCATGGCTCAAAACACAGTTGTTATTATCAAAAATATGTAATGTTACCTTAATGCCATCACTAATCAACTTGAGAGATGTCAAAGAAATATTTTTGGACTTATTGTTACCTTAAAACTAACAAGACCACACACATTCAAGTTTTAGCATTTATTTTACACTGAATATTTTTTTGCTACAACTGCATTGGTAACTGAAGTCATTGATTTCTAACATGACTCAACTCAATTTAGGTGTTATATAAATAAAAAAATTCAACATTCACTTTCATGACAGGAATTGAGCTGGTATATATCAACAACCACCTTTTCAGAAATAGTTACATGAGACTCTTTGAAAACAAATTTCACTTCATTTATACTAAATGCTGAATATGTAATAGTAAGAAGGGCTACTGAAGTAGTTGGTAGTAAGGAGACCTTAAAGTAGTGTTGATATGATGGATAAATCTATAAATTGCCTTTAATGACAAAATTGTCATTGGCTAAATTTATTTTTATTATCATGCATAACTGACAGATACAAATGATGAACAGAAAAGATAGTAAACCACAAGATATCTTCAGGAAAACATCAAATAGCCAACGATGCCACAGAGTGATATTTAACTTAGATTATGAGGAAAGATTTATTTATTTAAAAGTCATCACCAGTCATAAAAAATAGAATCTTTTGATTTAAAGAGCCTGTATGTTTTATTAAAGCTATGAACAAAACTTATTTAGTGACATGCATTAAATATCTCTACAAAACAATATTTTGGAAAATAAATGCTAATACTCATCAATGCAAACAAATGTTTAGGTAGTCAATTTTTACTATAACTATAATTATAAATATTATACCAGTTAATGTTAACATTAAATGTAGAAAAATTAAATAACTATTATGATGCAGAAAACAATGGAAAAATTGGACTTTAATTGAGTCATTTATTTGAAAAATTTGGATTTTATATACTCATTTATTTATTTAAATGTAAACTAATTATATTTCCACGAAAGCTTTGTAGAATTGATGATTAACACATGATTGTTATAACACATTTACAATATCACAGAAATGACTAAACTATTCATTTTATGCAAAATGCGAGGAAAATATCCACAGATGCAAGGATTTCCTTTCATTGTCCAAAGAGCAAAACTGATATTTTTATTTGCATGAACATGGAAAACATCAATACATCAAAGAGATAGCACAAGCTATGATTGTCAATAATATGTAAGCATTAACATGCAGCTGGGTCAGCAAATTGACCAGTTACATTGGGTTTATGAAAGTGAATCACATTCCATCTCAGGAAAAAGACTGATGCACCTCAACCATTGAAATAAAAGCAGGAGCAGAAGACTGGACAAAAACCACACAAATTCATATCAATTGTTCGGCAACAAAAGAAAATAAAATATCAACCTCAGCAATGAATATGCATTTCGAAACCTTTGGCCCTCAAACATCTTCCTACCTAGAAACCCACCAGCAATATGAGAGGGTTTTTCCCAAACCCCTCCCAACCCCTTCGCCCATCCCATTATAGCATCTCCATAAACCACATGAGGAAAGCTCAAACACCCCATCAGCACCCCTTCACTCTGCCTAATAGGAAGAACAATCTCCAAGGCACCAGTTGCGTCAGAACAACTTGCACCCCTTCGCCATATAAACCAGATGCACGATTGACACTTTACAAATGATTATGCTGCAGAGAAGTGAAATGCATTGTGCCGCTGATAAATAAACATGTGGGAAATCAATTTCCTTTTCACTATAGACATCAAATACTTCCATGAAGTTCTCTCTAACTCTGTTTATTTTGTGAATGAAGTACGACACCTACAAAAACAATCCTAAATATATTAATGCAATTTCTACACCATCAACTTTTGTACAATGATAAGATTCTGTAGATATAGTTTCATCATTTGAAAATTATGCATACAATTATAATTTTAGAATACATTAATGTATCTACAAAGAAATACGTGTTGTGTTAAATTTGAATTAGAGAAAAGAAAACCTGATATGATGTACACTTCAATACATTCACAGGCGATTGCAAAAAATTACATTGAACCACATGTGCAGGTCCCTGATCTTCATGCACACATGCTTATTTTAATACAATGGTTATGAAACAATTAACAAACTGATTTTCTTTCACAAGCTGTTCTTTTAGTTTAAACAGCATAAGTAAGGCTAAGCATTTTACAATACCTTATTAGCAAATGAACTTCTCTATGTATGATGATAGGGGCACATACTTCAGGACATACCAAAATTATCCAAACATATGCAGCTTTTTGTAATTCGGTAATTATAAAACATTTAAATTACCCAATTTTAATGTCATCTCCTTTTGTTTGAATCCCACATAACTACAGATTTATTTGCATAAATATGATTACATACAGTGTCAATAACAAAAATAAATAAAAGCATGCATATTTATGCAAGTGAAATAACCCACATAAATGCAGCTTTTTGTGATACACTGGTTATAAGACCTTTAAAGTACTGATTTTTTTCATGTTGTTTTACATGAAAGGTACCAACACTATTAAAACTAAAATAGAAAACACCCAATCAGTACTACAAAAGCACATAAAGTTAAGCACTACATCCATACACACAACTGCCCAAACGTATGCCAAGTAAGGTATTGGTTATTAAACCCTACAAAATTGTTTCCTTTCCTTCAGGTTATAATACTCTATTGATTAAAATTACCAGGTAATCTAAAAATGGTTTATTTACATAACCACTCGTCCTAATGGAAAGTAGACACACTGGTCTCACACTCTTCATTGCATTCTCCTATATAAGTCAATATTTGGCCTTCTCTTAGGTAGTAGTATTTGGATTGTAGGCGCATCGACGTCGCGGTCATTAGCGCCAAATTATATAGAAAGCATGAACAATGGAAAATAACACTTTCTAAATTTTCTACGATTTGCATATTCTTTTAGAGTAGATAAACTACTACCTGTTTAACTATCCCTAAAAATGAGTTACTCTGGTTGGGTTGGTTCACTTACTGTATCACTGCACATTAGTGCTATTAAACAGTGAAAGGCAATAACAGAAATCTATGAAATCTGTAATTTACAAGCGTCTATTAGATGAATTTTAGCTGTTAAATTAATTTTGAGCTTGAGATATGAGCATGAAACAATCTGTATTGCATTCCCAATAATTTATCAGTCTAGTAAATAAATATGGTGATAATTAGAAAAACAGTGAACTTACGATAATTAACGTCATCTGTGCTAGGTATACCAGAACCAATTGATAGATATTAGGTTTAGGTATATGAGAATACACGCTCACAGTCACTCTGCCACAAGTACTTTTACACGTGACAGACTGACTTGTTATCCGAAGTGAACAAAAGTAATTTTTAAATGAAAATAATAGCCATTAATCACCAAAGAGGAATTCTTAACAAATGAATTTTCAGATGCTAGCACACTAATAAATAGACTGCCATGAAACCTGTGGCTCCATCATTGTGGCATATGTTACACACCTTCTCCTCCTCACCCAAACAATTCCTCATTTAGACCACATGTTGAAGGAGATCTCAGTTTAGCCCAATTGAAAGCTCATGGCCCATGCTTAGAAGCTTAGAAACCAATTTCCAGTCTCAGCGAGTCTATTTTGAAGAAGAAAAAATTGCAGAAGAAGGGGGTGTAGGTTGAAGCAGCCAGGAGCTCACCTAACCGCTTCTGCCTGAGGCACATTGCCTTTCCCTCCCAAGTTTTTATCCCACAAAATGGCACTTTCTCTTCCGCTCAGTGCATCGAGCGGTCAAAAGCTTTCAACCATACCATAGAAAACCAACTAGAGCTCAAACGAGCACACTGTTATCAGTGAATAGGCCTAAATAAAGTAAAAATATCACAAGAACCCCAAATCAACAATTTAAATATGCACATATATGCATTTCATTTGGACTATTGTGCTATTTTAATTGTGCATTCTACCAACTTTTCCTTCCATGTCTTTCCTTTCATGGACCTTATGAGACGACACTCATGTATTTCCACTCACTCGCACAGCCACAATCTCTAAATTGAACAGGTATTAGAGCATTTGATAGGGACTGACTATGCATGAGTAATTTGCTGCCTTAGTCATGACCAAACCCATGCATTGTATTTCAGTAACAATTTAATAAATTTAACTTAAAAAGTCCAAGGTGCCCAATAAAAAAATTAATTTATTTTTTATTAGATACAAAGGCTAATTACTATTAATAGTAACTGTAGTTTAATGGGAAAGGTAGGACTTAGATGTACACAGAGACCAACAACTGCTACAATTATAAGGACCACCTAGCATAACACTGAACACCATAACACCCTGGCACTACAATTAACCATTCTTCAACTCTGAATAATTTCTGCCTCCTGTCATTCTTTCCAACATACATGATCTTTTCTTCCACCTACCTTGCGTATCCAACATCCTCTCCTCTATCACAGTCATCAAATTCCATTGCCACCCAATATTCAATTGAGTGGCAATACATTGGAAATTATAAAGGCTAATGAACAGAAATATTTCCATTAACTTCCATCCATCACACTTGAGCTAGCTAAAATGAAGATTAAGCTGGTAGCCAGTGCCTCACATAACACAGTTAAACAGTCACCTACATTTAAATCCAAGTATTAAATTAAAATTAAATCTAATTATTAAATTAAATCCAAGATTGGCATTTTATTTAAATATTTCAAGTGATTAACATGATGCATCCATAATATTTGAATAAGGTCATACTAAGCTTAACACCAAGTACAGAGAGGCCACAAAATCAAGAAATAAAAAAGTTCCAACAAGTTTCCCATTTTTTAAAGAATTTGTTTTACATATGCAAAAATGTGACAAACCTTAAGGCCATTTTATTGATAGTTGCAGAGTTACTTCAGATTACTCAAAAAAATACATTAGTCTGTTGAAGAGAAGCAATGATGTGATCAATGCAAGTTCCCTATTACCCAGTCCAACAATATTAAAACGTAACTACTTAGTGCTGATACCGTCCTTGAGTAACAGTTCAAATTTTCCAAGCTAAAACACCTCTGCATCTGTCTTACATAAACAATTACCTAAATATCATGACCGATGTTGTTGATATGAACTGTAAAACTTAATTAAAATGTAACACAGACTATGTTACTGTGAAAAAAAATCACCCTTCTCCTTGAGGCCTGCTGTAATGATGCTGATGAATCAAATGATTAGTACTTGTAAAAGGGGTAGAATTGAGAATGGCACCAATCCAGGATGGCACACCCTGATTACATGGCCAACCAGCCCAGTAACCTTTCCCCACTTATGCACACACAAAATGCAACCTCATACCCACTCAAACACAAATTTTCCTAGGCTGTGGACAGTGAGATAATCTCTTAACCTTTGCAAAGAAATTCCACGTTCACATGATGTCCTGTTTAAGGAATGGGTTTTTAATTGTAAGCCACATGTAGCATAACAGCGTGTGTCGTGAGTGCTCTGCTCTTTAAAAAGCAGTTTTGTTTCACTTTTTGATCACTCATATATAATGGACCATAAACATTATATTGTTGACTCTTTTTTCCTCTTCAGATTAGTTGCAGTTAGAGCCAAGTTGTTGCAGAAGTCATCTTATATATTTATGTTATTGGAAATAAAATAGTTGACCATTGAAATCAAGCGCTGTAATTCTGATGGTGTGGACAGAGTTATTTAAACAATAGGGATTCAATTAAACTGAAGAGGGACATCTTTAAAACAAAATGAACTATAATACAAATTGTTATTCTCCACAGTAAAATTTCTCAAAAATATTTTCTTAGGGTCGAATTTAAAGCTTTTTTCATCAGTAATCACGCCAAAGAACTTCATACACAAGTTAATATATGGGCAGATACCATTATTACACTTTCAGCTTTGTGAGACGTTTAAACTTTTTATAAAGAAATATATACAGAAATCAAGCAAACAGTTGATGAACATGGGAAAGGATTTAAATTCACGAAACAAAGACCATAAATATCAGTACAATAATTACATTTTAAGTATTTAGAGCCAAGATCTTAAACTTTGAAAGGTATTACTTGTGCATAGTTCGAGCCCCAATTGTTTGCCCAAAAATTTAGTTTGAAAAAGTTAAACTATAAACGAGCATATACAATGTGTGGAAAATGTTTGTTCGGAAGAATGAAAGATGATTACTTTTGGAATGGAAGGGTGAAAGATTCCATGAGTAAGAAGTATAGTCATATAAGAGGATTGCTAATGTAAAGTGACCACAAATCCTTTCCCCTACTAACCTTCTTTCTTCCCCCCTTTTTTTCTCCTTTCCTCCCCCTGACTTCGGACCAATCACAATACACCTCCTTCCGCCCCCTTCTTTCAA
>LYUA01000560.1:590130-607834 GCA_002093875.1 Calopteryx splendens | reverse complement strand
AGCCGATTTCTCCGGTTGGCCCAGTCGGAGGTGTCTACGATGTTCTTTCAGTCTTGTCTCTCCAATGTATGATTCCCCACATTCGCATGGTATGGCGTAGACTCCTGGCGTTTTGAGTCCAATTGGGTCTTTCGCTCTTACCAGCTGGTGTCTTAATTTTGTAGGAGGCTGATGAATTGTCATCTCAGCTCATCATCAGGGCTACCCTGGCTGAGGTTCAAACAAAATTCCTAACACCTGCAGTCATTGCCCAGAACAGCAACACTATGACCCTATACCCAAACATAGACCCCAAGTGAAGTCTTACTAGAAGGCCACAAGTGACAGATATTTTTAGACCAAGGCACCTAGCAAAAGTGAAGGATGATAGGTGCTCATTTGGACCTTCTCCTATCCCTCAAACCATTCTCTTATGGCTAAATGATGCAATGCATAAATCTCATTCGCCTGCTAGCAAACCTCTTTTTTAAGAAAACATTTATAATGCCATTACAGTGAAAGCAAAGTAAGGGCAGATTATGAAGAAGACAATATGATACAATTAATATATATCCCTAAAACATGATCTGCACGTATACCATAGGTTAAGTTGCTAAAGAATAGGAATGATGCAAGGTAGAATATCTTACTTTCTACCATGAGGAAATCAAATCCTCTGCACACAAAATATATGCAGAAACATGAATGAGCAGGGAGAAGGGGAAGTTCCTCCCACTAAGAACATTGCATCAGGAAAGTAGAAAGCATGAAATCATCCATGTAGGAATGGTGAGAATGTGGTGCATTTTATAGGCGGTGATAAGAACATTTCCATTTTTGCTTATGAAAAACAGCTGTGTCTTGTTACATGTTATGATTGGAAACTTATGGCACTCATTTATATGTCCAAGGTCTGATACTGTACTTACTGTTGGTTTTATGAGCCATTTCAATGCACACTATGGATCATCCAGAGTAAAAAAACATGGTTCTAAGGTACTTGAAGGGTACAATTGACATGAGGTTGGTGTATAAGCAAACTATGAGTGACATTGAAAAGTATGTGAATGCAGATAAGGCCAAAGATGTTACAGATAACAAATACTACACTAGATATGTGCTTAAACATGCCGAAGCAGCTATAAAATGGAAGTGAAAAAAGCACTGTGACCGTGCAATGTGGGCCTCAAAAGCACCAAGGCCATATATACACATGGCCATAGCAGATGCCCTGAAAGAAGCTGTGTCATTGAAGGGCTTACTTAGTGAATCATTGTGATACCATCCATATGGCACATTGATCATCTTAGGCCACCTCCCATAGAATTCCCTATAATGTAGTTTTCCAAAACTAGATTATAGCTCGACAATACGAATTGATGTGAAGGATCACTCTGTCAAAGAGGTCATTTTGAATGAACAAGTGAAATTCCTACTTCCATATGTATCCCAACAAATGAAAAGAGATCTTATATTTATAATGACAAAGGTACCACATGGTCCAAAGCAAAAATTAAGTCAGTGTCCACTCAGATAGCACTGTTTTCACTTTATCTACTAGGCATGTAGATGGTAACCCATGACAAAGCAGATACCTCATACCTCTTGTGCCATTCATAATTGTATTGTATACATTGATGGCCAATGTAGGAACAAGGTATTGAGGCATAAAATATCCACGATGAACCGTGTACAACAGAGTACAAGAGCTGAGAGTGTAGGGATGCAGTATGGTTGCCACTGCCTGGATTATTATGGGGAGATTTTCATGACTGGCACAGCAACAAGCAACATTCCTAAAGAATTTTTCCTGGGTCAGTTATTTTTTGCACATACTAATTTTAAATGTTATCTAGTCTCCATTATCCCTGATTTTCACTATATTTTGTATCATTTCATACACTTGTATGAAATATTTTGAACTACCTATATCTTTGTAATATAAGAATTACCACACCTTACACATCATCAATTATTATTAATATTATTACCTGTTAATGATACATTTCAAAATATTTTTTTTGAGATATACCCATAGAAATCAAAGTGTATTAAAAGTAGTTAGGTGGAGTATTTATGGTGATAAGCAACATTGACTATAAATACATGATCAATCCCATATGATAACTTACACTTCAGGAACTAAAATAACAAGGCAGTCACACCATTTAATTTTTTTTACTATGATCATGTACAAGTAGCTCAAATTTTCACATGAAGAAATGATGATCTAACATTTTTATGAACACTGACTGGGCAGAACCTTTCTTCATGAGGGATATATTAATTATAAATGGGCTTAAGGACCCATTTTTAAAACTATTAAAAAGAAACATTGAGATGAAAAGATACTAGTTACAAAAGGCAAGACACTATAAGGAAGAACAACAACAATTGTGTGCCTTTTTTGGCATGTTGGCAAAAAGTACAATGGGGCTCAGGGACTGAACTGCAAATTACATGCAAAACATTACTCCAATTTGTTGACATTTTATGCAATATATTTTTAAAAGTTCAACTTTTTTTTTACTTTTTTAGCAACTTATTTTTTAATTTTGTTAGGCATCTTTCTAAAAGTATTTATTTGTTAGTGTATGCTGAGTGGTTTACAAGATATTAAATGCTTTAAATGGTGAAAGTATGAAAATCGTATGTGATTCTAACATGTTGCTATTTTGGCAGTCTTTATGATTTTTTTAAGGTTCTTTTTATATTGTGTAGGCATGTTACTTATCTTTAAAAAAATGGATAGTTTATTACTACAGTCGAAGAATGCACAGAGAAGTGTGAACAAACATAGGTCACTAAAGTCTGACACCACAAGCACCAATGTGACCCCTATGGACACCAAAATGTAAGACATTTCATGCAAAAAATAATTCTCTAATTATGTGTAACTGAGGTACTAGTATCTCGTACAATGGAGACTATTATATCCTTTATATCAACATTGCCAATGTAAGAAATACATGAATTTAATAAATTATGATAACTCAATTAATTGATATGCATGCTTTGGTTTTGATTATATGATCTTCCTTTTGTTCACCGAGGCAAAATTATTCTTAAAACCTTTTGCAAATATCTTTTGTGGATTTTTTAGACTCCAAATCACCAAATCTCTGATTTGGATATGATATTTAATGTTTTTTGCGTGAAATGTTTTGTTCATTATATTAAGAGAGAGAGTGCTGGTGATAATGAAATGCCTTTTCTGATACTGTTTTTGTAGTAATACAAAATTGGAATTAAGTCTGTGAGATATCTAGGGACAGTTTTCTCAATGTACAATTAATGATTACTTATTGCTCATGGCTAATTTCCCATACTGTTTTATTGCTACCTTAAAGGAATATATGTGTTTAAAATCTGAGTACTTATTAGGTATAATTTCATTTTAAAAAACACCAATTTAAAATTAAATGACACAAAATTTCTGTTATACTTTTCATTGAAATGTTTCTCCGTAAAACCTTCCTTTGCACTATTATTTACTATTAGTAGTAATACATTTACACTATTATGTATTGCTCACATGTGATAAATATGAACTTGCCTGGAATAAACAATACTCCCATTAGAGATACTATGCTATTTCTGCATGAATTAATTCACTGAAAAATAAAATACTAAGCAATTTCTGTGACTGGAAAAAACAATAACAATACTTGTATCACAGTGTGATTTTTCCCCAAGTGAATTTTGCACCTCAAAAAAAGTCTTCATCCTGAAAGTTCTGAATTAAAAATTATTTTATAGGATGTACAAAAATCAAAGAAAATAACTATAACTTTTCTAAAAGACTTTAGAATGACATCCAATCTCCAACATTTTCGAGACACACAAAAATCCATTGAGGAAAGTGAACATACTTATACCTTTTAAAATCTGAGCAAATAAATTTGCATCATTTTCATCATAGAAAGGAGGATATCCACACAGAAGGATGTATGAAATGACACCTATGCTCCACACATCCACTGCCTTTCCATAAGGCTTTTGAGCTAACACCTCAGGAGCTGTGGGAGTAAAGAAAAGCTGTGTTTTAACAAAAACCATGAATATAAAAATACAACCATAATTATAGACTAGTTAAATAATACTTATGATATTTTTTCATTGTTATTTGTTTCCATCTTAAATGAATCACATCATCTTTTAAACATCTAATAACAACCCAATTGGCAACCATTTCTGATATAGCAAAATTAATTGAAATTCCAGGCCCAGTGAAGACAAAAGCAACTCAGTATTTCCAGTCATCCATCATGTAGCAGAATGAAATAGCAAATATGCACACTTTGATTTACCCAGGAGGGGGCATGTAGCTTTATGTAACATTAGGAGGCATGCGGAGTGTGACTGTACCACAAAATTAAATTGTTGCTTTTTCTGTTGGAGAAGGATTTCCACTAAATTTTTTTGATAATTTCAGTCCAACATTTTATCCATAAGCAATTTTCATTCATACGTGATTGTTGCATTAGGGGGAAGGGAAATTTCCCAAAACCATTCTTTTCTTCCACTAGATCAATGTAGGCACCAAAAGAAAAATTTGTTATTTGAATCCCCAAACCCTACATTATTTCCCAATCCCCAAACCCTACATACATGCTTTCTTTTGGAAGTTAAAGGCTACACATTATATTTTCAAATGAAAGAGTACTTATAACAGTTATTCTTTTCATTTTACTGTCCCATGAAAATGGTAACATTTTAGACCTGAGAACCAAAAATCACAATTTGTCAAATTTAACCTAGTGAGTACAATTGATGGGAAATTTAATATGTTTCTACATACAACTATTAATATGCATTGACACTATTTTTGGAAAAGTTACACCTTTCATAAAAATTGACCAAACATTCACATGCCAATTAGGTTTAACATAAAATTTAAAAATGCTGGTTAAAAATTTTCTCCTAATTAACCTCTCCACACTATTTTCATGTCATATGCATATTAGAAAGTTACATTTTATGCAGAAATTTTAGTTTTGTAGCTCTTGTAACTACCAAATAAGGTTTACTGTTTCATTGCCAAAGAGTGAGGATGTTCATTTTATGGGAAGACCATTAGAAGCATTATTTTGTAATTACATATTATATTTAATTGTACGCTGCAATTCTTTTAATTGTATTTGATTTTAAGAAGGGCACCAAATTGTTCATATAAGTGTGGCTTATTACCATGGAATCTCTTTATTGTTGTTATTAGGTACTCAAACATCTATTGCAGCAATATCTATCATATAAAAGAAAATTTTTAGAGGTCAACATTTAGGATATCAAGATAAGGAGAGTTCATTTCATCATCAACACCTACAGCTCCTTTTGTAAGATAATAACTGTGAATCATCTCTAATTTATTCAATTCCTGGTCAGCAGTATTATCATGAAGTATGGTTGAAAAAATTAACAACATTTTATTCTTTTTGGAAAATATTAAATAGGAGTAATATCTCCTGAAAATCGAAATTTATAACTTCCATCACATCTTCATATAGCATTCTCAAATTCAAGTATTATGATTAGTATGAGTGGCCCTTTCCACAGCTTTCCACTAATGGTATAAAAATAAACCAATTATCATATTCTCCTGATTTATTATAGGGGTGTGAATAATCTCTTCACTAGTTCATTATGATGGTTTTATTAGGAAAATGAGAATCTAACTATTTTCTACTGATGTAGAAATGTTCATCAAATTTATCAATGGTATATGATTAATATTTAACAATGAAAAATGTATGAAAAGTTAAAACTAATTTTCTGAACTACTGCCATAAAAAGGAAATAGAAAACAGCACATACGTAAATGAAAAATTCCTGCTAGGAACGTGAAAGGGTGCATTAGATGAAAACTACACCCAAGAACATTTTGACTGGCTGTGATGTAGAAGCCAAATGAGAAAATATTGTGCTGATAGCTTAGCTTTGTGACCACATGAGTCATCTGAATGTATGAAGACTCAAAACATTGTAGAGGCATTGCTATAGTTATATCGAGCCAAAGTAGAAGCTTGAAGTGTCACTGTTTGTCCATGTACCATTTCTCAAGTTAATAGCTATTGAATTTTAAAAACATGGAGTCATCTTTATAGGGATCAATTATAATGACCTTTAGATCCAAAATTTTGAGACAGAAAAATGGTGGTCTAATTAAAGGACTGTGCCTTAACGGGTCTATATAGTGAAATAAGTAGTATTATATAATATTAGTGAATTCAAGTTGGGATTTTGGAATAGCTCCCAAAATATCTGATAGTAGATTAATCCATGTACCATTGGATCCAAATTAACACTATCATTGATGCATAAAAAAGTGCTGATGCATACTACCTAAATAAAATGAAATACTTTCACATAGATTTAACATCACATTTAAACAAATCAAATTTACAGTGCAACTGATATGTGCATGGACATTCCATGTGAAATAATTAAATGGCTAAGGGTGCGAAATTTTTAATTTTATTGAAAGTTAGTACAGATGTAGTAATAAATTTGCACATTTCAAAATCATTTAAAATTTTTTCCTAGTATCCTGGTTTTCAACAGGGCTATATTTTATGCACATTCACCAATTTTCATATTTGCAGAGTTGATGAAATTCCAAATTGCAAAGATTCCATTATGATTACAAATGTGATTATGGTCTCACATAAAAGGATCATGAATGCAGTTTTTAAAAGAACGAGTGATAAAGGCTCCAGTCATAATGCTACATTCTTAATTGGGGGCCTAAATGGGATTAACATGTCACATTTTTCTATGTAATACCTATTTATATGGATCTTACAGTCATTATAAAAGACTAGATCTTGGCATTTTAGGCATCGAGTACAATAATTTACTCCTATACATAAAAAAACTTCATGGAATTCTTTTTTTTGAAAGAAAAATTGAGTCAAAAAAGCCAAAAACATAAATCTACCACTTTAAAAGTCAAAAAATGGTATTTTCGTGGATGTTTGTTGAGGGTACGATGGAGGGGAGAGGGGAGGAGAATCATTAAAAAAATTTGACACTTTTCATGAGAATAGTGCAGCACAGGCATTTAAAAAGAAATTTAACTTCATTTTGGATTTTATCTCCCTTAATGAAATATTAATAATCAAAAGAGTGAAAAAATCACAATCAGTATAGGTTATTTTAAATGCACATGTATGCAAATTGCCACCATAATACCATTACAAATAAAATTAAAGTATCATGTGTGTGTGTTTTCTGGAGATAAGCCATGCAGGGTCAAACATACCCCTGGAAAATATTTAAATTTATTAATATATATTTTTTACATCACCTACCTTATTATTCTGCCATGTATCAAAACAGTTCCGGCATGAAATCCTCAAAGATATACGATATGGAACAATGGGTTGTTAAAGAAGCTCAAAAAAATAATATTTTTTCCAAAATGCTTCTTTTATGATGGGTTTAATCTAGAAATCTACCTTTGTGCTAAACTTCACATTCATATCAAACCATGAATTTCCTTGATAAGGTATGACTGACAGATGGAGACTCATGAACTCCTATAAGCATAATGATTGTTTTAAATAAAAAAATTGTATAATTCCTGAGATTCATCTATCTAATGTCACATTTTCAAAAATTGAATTAGCATCCTCAACCTCTCGAAATTTAATATAGTATTCTTATTTAGATAACAACACATTGCATCTTGATGCATTGGTACATTGCATACCTCCTTGTGATGGGGTTTGGGCAACTGCATGCTTATGGCCACCAAGGTAGTCCCTACAGAAGGGATACTAGCTTTTTTAGGATTGTGAAAGCAGGCCTGGGGTTCACTTTTGGCATTCAAACACCAAAACCCAATCAACAGGTGGGAACCCAAACCCTATATGTGGTGGGCTTGCTGACAAAAATGTGCCAAAACCAACCAGAAGATTGCCATAACAATTAGAAGGAAATGCTGCATATTGGATAGGTACTGCAAAGGTGGTGACCATACGTGTCTTTCATTACCCATACTAGTCAAGCAAAAGCCTTGGACAAGCTATGCCTTGATGGATAGGTTATATTATATAATACTGTTCACCCAAGAGAAAGATATGCCAAAGAAAAATGGACTATTGGTACCTGAAATGTAAAAGGTGGGCATGGAAAGGAACAAGAGTTGGAGAATGAAACTATAGTAGGGCAAATGGATTTACTGTTTATTAGTTTAGGCCAACATTGGAAATTCTGGTAAATAAGGTCTGAAGTGCAAAGTTTTAAAGTTTTTATGTCAATTGAAGTTATGAAAATTTTTTATCCATTGCAAGACTGTAACCTGTGCTAAGATGTTAAATTTGAGTAGTTTTGTTTTTTTTTTAATTTTGCTTTTTACACTGAATCTGAACAATGCTTAGTAAAAACATTCTAAATAAATGCCTGACCATAGGTGTGAATGGGAAAAAAATGGACTTCTGTCCACTGACCTATCCCACTATTTCTGCAAAACTAATGTCATAAAAGAAGATAATCAAACAGGATCTTCTTTCAGTTGTAATTTTACTGCTATCAAAGAATTTTCACCATGGTGTGATTTACATTAGCTAATCTTCTATCACTTCCATTGAAATGGGCTAAGGTTTGCTTCTTGAGGTGTGGCAAGATTCTCTTTCATAATCACCCACAGAATGGGACATGACACTGGGCAATATTTTCTTTGAGCATTCTCCAAAATAATACACATATCTTTTACTTGTTCAAATCATTACTATCGCTTCTTCTTTTCATAATAAAATATCTTACTGCGTCCATGGTGATTTTCCATGATTTAAGGCTGTAGAAAATTTTATAACCATTTGAATGACTTCATTAAAGATTAAGAAACTCAATGCAAAAAACACATGCAACCTAAATACATTATTAATAATAATAGGTGGTTTGCATCAAAAACTGAAATGAAAAATAAGTTCATTTAAACCATTTTTTTTCAAATTATTTTGAACTTGGTTGTGATTTCTTGTTTCTATACTTGTTCTGATATATATTCTCATTTGAAGTGGAAGCGATAGTGTCATGTATTCTGTAGTCCAATGCTCTTTTATATGTAAACTATGATTATCAATATCTTGGGTAAAAATTTGAATTGCTATATCTTTTTTCCATACTCTTACATTTTGTACTTTTTAGGAAACTTTCAGAGATGCTACTGCTGTTCATGGCTAGTTGAAAATTTAAGGCAAAGTATTTGCTATTACATATTTGCTAACATTTTTTTTTGTTTTTCATATCTTTGTACCCCCAACCAACAATTTGGATATAATGGATCTTCTTCATTTGCAAAGGTGACAATTTTGCCACGGAAAAGAAATAAACAAAATTAAAAATTCATTACTCTGAAGACTGAAGGTGTGATAGCCCAGTGGTTGGCATTTCAGTTACTGATCAAGGGGTCTTATGTTTTGGTGAACTTGATCTCCATCTACCAACGTGAATTTGGAATATATGGATTCCCATCTATTTTTGGAAACAGCCAGCAGGAAAAGGAAATTCACCACAGCATGTGAAAGTACACAATGTGTATGCTGTGGTGCTTAGCAGGAGGTGAGCTCTATGCTCTGACCTGACTAAGTCAAACTTCAGGTCGATTCCTTCAAGTGGGTTTTTTTGTTCTAAAGCCTAGTTTATAATCCAAATCACAAATATTCAATCAATTCTTATATAAAACATTCACTTCAGAAATAACTCACCACACTCTTAGCATGAATGTGATAAAGGAGGCATAGCTGATTCAAATTGAAACATATGCTCATTCAACTTCACAATACTCCACTCTCATCTATAGTCAATATCAATTCCAGTCTCAAGGAACTTCATTTTTGAGCAATACCCATATGAATTCTGGGCTATGAGCCATGGCTCACATAATTTCAATTCAAAGTGTTTTACATCTAGAAGTCTGCAATGTGCACTCACCAACATATCCAGGTGTTCCACATGCAGTGGCCATTACTCCTGAATCTTCCATTTTGGACAGTCCAAAATCACTTATCATAATTTTACTATCTTCATCTGGACTATAGTATAAAAGATTTTCAGGCTGAAAATTAAAATTAAATCAATTTTAAAACAAACTTCTTTTCCCTGGAAATGAAACAAATTCCTCCCTATTCGCAAGACACGTAATTATTGTTGACACTTCAACATATTAAGTTAATTTTCTAATAAGGCAATGATATGCAAAATTAACTTCTTCATTAACTAAGAATGCTGGTAGGTAGCCATTTAATTAGCAAAAACTCTTTTCAAACAATATTTAAGACGACAGAAATTCATAACAAAAATCTTATGTCCATTATTAGAAAATAACCAAGTAAAATTAAATAATAAAAATAAATTAGAAAAGAAAACCTCTTGCAAGTGTGTAGCCATTTAAAAATGCAAATCAATTAACCATCTCAGTGGCACTTTAAATGCATAAAAAGTTTGAAAGATAAGCCTCATTCATCCCTGTCATTAGTCCCAAAAAATATATTAATTAGTCAAAGAGAAATTAATGTATTTTATTTCATCATATAAATTGAAGGATAAAACTTTCTGATTACTTTATAAAGAGCTTATTTAAATACAGTAATGTAATCAATGAAACTTTGAGATGAAAAAAATCAAAACAAAAATGAATGCATGAGAAACAAATTCTTTCCCCCAGAGCTGATGCGTTATAAAATACACTTATCAGGTGACCAAATACATTGAACTGATGATTTAAATCAGGCTGTGACACATCAAAACTTTGATTTATCAAAATAATTGTTCTTAGTATAAAATTTTGGCAAAGCAATTACATCTCATATTAAATACCCATTTTCAACCACATTAATTTAGTCGTCTACATTAGTCAACTGGTGGACTCATCAGCTCACTCACTCATGCCCAAAATTGGCTAGCAAATATTTGATTATTTACACTCTTTCTGAAGGAACACACTCATGTTTGAACCCACAACTGCTCTCACTGAATACACAATCTTCTTGGAGGGTTAAATTACCTTCAGTGAGGGTACTGGGTCTGTGAGACCCATTCAATAAATATCTCAATTTCATTAACAGACGATGAATCTAGTATTGATGCCATTTCATCCAGCTTTTGTAAAGAAATCTCAAGTGCTATTGGATTCAGACCTAACAGTCACTTAGGGATGAGGTATATTCTACGATATGTCTTCTACCATATCCACCGTGAGCATATAAATAAACATTTTAGGATTACAAATGTTCTCTGTGGTCATTCACTAACACTTATAGCTTTTTTTTTTAAATTTCACAACATTTTCATGGATTTGATCAATGGCTCTGAACCTTCATGTCAGAACTGGAAAGTACTTTACGTCAGTCCAAAATAGGATGCACCACTGCCAACCATTATTCATTGGTGTTATGCAGCAGCATAGGATTTGCGGATTGGTGACATCAGTTTCATTAGGCTCACGACAAAAACAAATATATGATGAGATATTGTTGTTTGCATTACCTCATTTTCCCAGGATTCAATCTTACTCAAGCTTGAACTATTGATCTTAGATTTTTATATTTCATGTTGTTTCTTGATTTATTTAGTTATACCATCCGTAAATTCTTCAAGAACTATGACAATGGAAAATTTTACTCAGGTTATCGTTGGGAGAGCCAATTGCAAATGAATAAGTGCAAATGTGGACAGGTATGCAAAACATTGGATAAAGATAAAAAAACAAGACTAAGAATGTGGAGACAAGGGAGGAAACACTGATACTAAGGAAGAAGCAAGCAGTCATAATGAGAGAGAGTGCCATGCCAGTAAAAAGCTGGAGGTAATTTTACTGGAAAAGATTAAGTGGCATAGGGTAAAAGGACTATCCAGTTGAACAATCAAAGCTTTTTCACTCAGCAGAGAGAAAACACCTGTCATGTGCAAGGGATTAGTAATCTAATTGTAAGTTCAAACTCCAATCCAGTAATGACACACTTTACGGCTCTGGATTTGCACACTCTGGATGTTGCTAGCAGCAGATATTAAAGTATTCATTCATTCATTAGTCCTTCAACTTGAAGATTGGTTAGCTGCAGCCCTTTGCTCTTCCCTTCATCCAACGCCAATTCCCTAGCATGCCCTGAATGCTCTTTCCTCCTGCAACCCTCTTCATTTGACCTACAAATACATCTCCTGCGCTTGTGGGGCCTTACTATTATGCTCAAATTAACAAATCCATTAAGTCTCAATGTGTGGCCAAACCATGCTGTATTTCTTTTCCGTGCAGTGTTCCACAATGTCTTGGTCTTGTTGGCACTTCTGTACCCTTTCTGATTCCTCACCCTAAATGTCCTTTTGGCCAGCAGCTTTTGCTCCCAGTGGCAGGCTACAAAGGATACAATTATCTGGTCTACTTATTCAATGGCCTCTGATCAATGAAGTGCCACAGTTCACACAAATGTTCACCGAATGCTTTCTTGTTTTAAACCATATATTCTTTGAGCACATAAGTTGTTTCTTCATCCTTTCTCAACTTCTTGAGAAATACATCACTTGGAATCCATCCAACTCCTTGTCCCACGGTAAGCTTCTGATTAAAATATACTCATATAATAAATGCAATATTTGTTAGAACAATTGAAAGACTTTATAGAGTGAAATTCAGCTGTGGGAAAATAAAGAAAGGTCAGTCGCACAGCAAAATTTAGTTGCCAAATCTGGTGAATAGGTTTGAGCATGTAAGCTGACTACATTCTGAATACACAAAGGGAGGCGACATGTGGCTTGGATTTGATTACACTTTTACAGTCCTCAATGGCTTTCCTTACTGCTCCTGAATCCTCAGAGTATTCCAGGGGCTGCACAGGTATTTTAAATTACACACCAAGAGTATTTTAAGTGATTCATGCTGTAATCTTGGTCCATGTGACAAATGATCTTTTATCTTTCGATCGGCATGCTCCAATGGGCTGTGAAGTTACTTTATTTTCCGTGTGACTAAACTATACTTACATATTGGAGTGTATGAGGCCTGTCTGATGATACACCGACCTTAAATTTTCCCACGCAAAGTAATGATGGTACGGCTGTACCACTTTCCGCAGTGGAGAGGGTTACTTTTGTGCTCATGCCTGAATTTCTGTGCCATCGGTGTGTGCATCAGTCGCTGTTTGGTAGCCATTATGCCCGGTGCTGTACTACGTGCTCGTTGGATTGCCAGTTTGCTCAAGATGACAGAATGTAGACAGTTTGCTCAAGATGACATTATAGATGCTGCATCCAGTTTTGACAGAAGCTTGTTGATTCCCTAGCCAAAAAAATTCCTATGATTCGAACGTGTTTGGAGATGATGCTATGGGGGAAACCCAAATGAAAGAATCGTTCAACTGACTATAAAATGGCCACACACCTGTGGAGAGTGACCAGCATTCTGGTGGACCACAAAGAGCTCACAGTGCAGCAGTCATCGAGAAGGTATGACATTTGATTAGGGAAGATGGTAGTTTGACAGCGCGGGATATCACTGATGAGGTTGGGATTGGCAAAGATTCTGCTCATGGAATTTTATGGGAGAACTTGGACATGCACAGAGTGGCTGCAAAATTTGTGCCCAAGCTGCTGATGCAGAAATAGAAATAATTCCATGGTGCAGGACGTGTTGGACACTGCCAACACCAATCCTCCGTTTCTCAACAACATTATAACTGGAGATGAGTCATAGGTGTATGGGTACGACCTGATTTGAGAGTAGAGAGGAGATAATGCAGAACACGACGGCAGAGCTGAAGACCTTCCCAAAAGATCCCTTCCAGAAGTGTTTCGAGCAGTGGAAGGAACAGTGGGGTACGTGTATGGAGGTGCAAGGGGCCTACCTTGTAGGGGATTAGGGTCCCAAGCACGTCAGGTAGACTACATCTTTTTCCCTGCTCAAGGTCAGATTCTTTTTAGACAGACCTCACATAATACAACCTGAACAGAAGGATTGACTATTGATTTCCAATGCATCCATACTTTAGACTGTGAAAAACTAGATGCACAAATGGGAAACAATACCAAAGAAAGACTCGAATCCCTGCAAACTGCACACTCATAGGGGAAAGAGTTAACATAATGGGAGATGGGAGGGCAAATTTGCCTGTAAGGTCTCCACCAATTTGCTGCAGTAGTGGAGTGACCAACCTAGTGGTGTTTGGCCATGATGGATTTGTTGTTCAGCAACTGCATCCTTAAAGGATTGTGTTATCCACAATTAACCCAGGAGTGGCACAAAGGTGAATGTCATGCTCAATGACCAAAGTTGAACGATGAAACATCAGGCACACTGAATTACCCATATCCTCCATGATTGCTCAACTAAAATGATGGCATTCTTGAGGACCATGACAACTGCTGCAGTATCAGGCATGAATTTATACTTCATCAACTTGCAGGATGATGACAAAACATCTGCTGAACGAATTCTGAAATCCTTTTGCCAGGCACAAAATTTACAAGGTGAAAAGCAGCCATCAGTGATTGTGACTTAATACAGCTCTACTTTAGGTGTTGATAACGGTGAGACTTACTGTGTGCAAGAATCACATGGTAATGTGTCTGAATCAATGGTTATAATTAATGTTGCTTAAATTTTCAGAATCAATTTTAAAATTTTAGACAAGTGTCACAATCACAGCTTACATGTTATAGTAAGTAGCCCAAGCTACCTCCATCAGGATAAGGGTAAGACTTTAAGTAGGAGGGAGGAGATGGAGGAGAGAGAAGAGGTTTTTCAGGTGGGATGGGTGGTTGGAAGGGGGAAGAATAGTAAAAGCTTGTTATTCTGTATTTAAGTCAGTGGTGGGCTTGTGGGGGGAGGGGATAGA
Source organism: Calopteryx splendens (assembly GCA_002093875.1). Lineage (NCBI taxonomy): Eukaryota > Metazoa > Arthropoda > Insecta > Odonata > Calopterygidae > Calopteryx > Calopteryx splendens. The sequence continues at coordinate 593,024 of LYUA01000560.1, read as the reverse complement.
TACATTGTAACAGCTGTCTAGGCTCTAGTCAAGAGGGAGATGGCTGAGATTGAATTGGGGGACAGAAGTGTTGGGAACTGAATGAGTGGTGGATGGGAAAGTGGGATTGTGGAAAGCTCAGTGATTACCAATTGTTAAGTCAAGGGGTGTGGTGAATTTACTGATATAAAAAGCCAGCAAGATTTTGCATTGCAGGTGATAAATTACATCATTAAAGGCACAAGAAGAGGGAGTTAGCAAAGGGAAACTGACGGCAAATGATTATTGAGCAGGTTTTGCATTTTCCATGACTGCAAGGAGTTGGGGGATATTAATTTTGTGAGGATTTAGTGAGGAGCCTGGAGGTCTTCAAAATATCAGAATGATTGGTGGTACATTTAAAAGTAAATGAGGGGCATGAGGGGAGCAGATTGATGGAGGTTTCATCATTGTAAAGAATGGGGAAAAATCTCCAAGTTTTGAGGAATTGTAAGCCAAGGAAGTAGGTGGTACAAATGGAGTGTGTCAGTTGCTGTTGTGGAAGGAATTACTGGTTTAGGAGTGTTTTGAAATAGTTTTGCTTAAGAGGGTTCTGGGTGGCCTCAACAGGAAAGAGGCATGGAGTTGGGAAATTTCTGCTGAGACAATTGGGATCATTGCTGACATGATGACCTCTGATAGCTGGTGTGTGAAGGATGGTGACTGCTGAAGTGAAGATATTTTCGCCCGTTGGCTGGTTTAATATGAACTAAGGGTTGGAATTAGTGGTCTGAGGGGTGATAGCACCGAGAAAATTAGTTTGAGAGGAGGAGAGAGTGACGGAGGTGAAAGAGACAGAAGATGTAGAGTTGTGGGTAGAAGTAAAGAGTTAAGGGAGTGTATGGGGTAGGAGGAAAATGTCATATATGTCTGTCTCATAGCCAACATAGAAACTTCAGGAAGTGATAAGAAGGAACTTTTGTTCAAATACTACAGTAAATGTATGGGAATGAGGATGCAACTACAGCAATGGCATAATAGTTTAATATGCATAATGTATGCATGGCACATATATTAGTAACAAATGACAATAATCACCAATTATACTAATGGTTGGGGACCGATCATGCTACCACACACCCTCATAGTGGTCTGCAAGAATAAAATGTAGATGTAGTTAGGCAATAACTACTGTTAAATGTGAATGAGTTATTGTCGAGAATGAAATAGGATAGGACAAACAGGAAATAAGAGGTGGGGATGTGTTTTAGTGGGTGATTTTGGAGGGAGAAGAGACCCTTTGCGTGTGGGATTGTTGTGCATAACAAAGTCACATTGAGACAAGATACGATGAAGTGCGAATCCTGAAGGAGGAAGTTGGTTGAGTTGAGTCCATCTAGAAATCTCTATCTCCTCCCTCCCCCTCATCCAATCTGCCCACTGCTCACACTGATGAAGGTGGCTGGACCCACCAAAAATTACAAGTAAATTGTGAGTGTTTTTAGCTTTTTTACCATTTGATTTTCTAAATTGTTAAAACTGTTCAATTTCACACTTGTGAGTTCTTCTGCTAACACATATACACACACAACAAGAAACCTGCAATGACACAAGAACACGAAAGCCACAAAACTCCAATTTTTACCTCAGGAATAACCAATTTCAGTCATGTCGATCATCAGCTGCATAGGCTACAGGTAGGTATGGATGGCTATAAATGGATTACAGTTATGTTAATGAAACGAATTTCAATACAATGAGCCAGAAAAAAGACAATAGCCAAATAACTAAAAAGTCAAACTAATAGCAAGCAAAGAGCAACAAAGTTTATAAAGTATTTTGGGATTGATGGTTTAATTTTAAGTAATTGTAAAAATTGCACAATGCCACATTTTCTCTTTATCCTGTTCTGTCAGCAAAAAATTAATGCAACAAAATTTAGCAAATAATTGAAGCTCATTGAAAGAAGAAATATTATTGGTGCTTTTCTTAAGAGCAGCTTATTAACTCAAGAATTACTTTTAGATCACGATGGACAACACCCTGCTCATGCATGTAGTCAACAGCCTCCAAAACTTGGCGGATGAGGTCCGAAGCATCCTTTTCTGTGTAAGAACCTTTTTCGACAATGCGGTCAAACAGCTCCCCACCAGTAACTCTGTGGATGCAAATCATAGCCATCATTAGACATAATATCAAAGCAGTCCAAATATCACAGCATGTAAAATAATAAAGCTTTCTAAATTTGATAGAATGTGAAAGACAGCTGTGCACATGGTGCCATTGAAGAATTCCCAAAAAAATAACTTTCATAAAACAGAAGGGGCTGTAGAGCATGATATAATAACCATAAACTAAAAATTTTCAAAGATAGGAAAAACATAAAGAGAACACACCCTCAGCAATGACAGTTAACAAAACAAGAACAATTGACATCACAATATGTTACTCCAACCGATACTCACTCCTTCGACAAAATTATTCCTAAAAAATACTAAATAAGTGACCGATTTAAATGTTAAAAATAATTTAACTCACTTAAAGACACACACATTTGATACCTATTTTCTGTTAGCAACTCCTTATAAGGCTTCATTATCAAGGGGGGGTTTTCCCGAAACTAAGATAGTGGAGGAGGGTGGTTATCAGGAGACCATTATAAAATTTAAGAATACCTGCCTAAAATATTTTTTTAATCGAACACATTTTATGGCAAGCTTCATTTTTGTGCAAACATTTCTGTGTGTTCCCACACTGTCACTTTAATTTCTAGAACTGATTGGCAGAGGGACCTCAGGGATATGGCCAGTCTGAACATATACTCCAGTTATTTTGAAACTCCAGCTATGACATCTATTGGAGTGCGGGAGGGGGGGGATAGGGAAGAGAGTTGAAAAGGTGAGGGGAACATTGGGGGTTGAAGAGAATCCCCCCCC
>LYUA01000560.1:434538-451466 GCA_002093875.1 Calopteryx splendens | reverse complement strand
GCCCCCCCCCCCCCCCCCCCCTGGGCGGCAGACACCCATTATGCGATGCGGTACCGAAACTCATTCACCGATAAATCTCCCGGTTTATCCAAGTTTCTCAGGAATTAGACTGGCATTACGAGAGCAACAAAAATCATCCTTTAATAATAATAAAATTTTACCTTTTCCTCCTCTATCGCAATTGGCGGAAGGGCCACCATATGTGGCGCACTCTAGCCGACTATGGACTAAATTGGAGAAGCCATTGGAGTATCTAACTGTGAAATCCTAGCCGTACATTTGTTTTTTCTAAAGGTTTTTTATTTATAACTTCCCATACTGCCGACGGGCTTAAATCGAGCAAAAAGACTAAAAAAATGGATACCTTTGTGGACGGTGCCTCTTCGTATATAACGTTTAAAAATCCAAACCCTACACACTTTAAACAGATCTTTGACTATGCCTAATAAAATCCTACTAAACAGATATTGTTTTAATTCTTCCTTAAATCATCTGTTATCAACGCGAAATAGGAACCGGAATAAGGGAGTGGACATCCTTCAAATTCTACCCGAGTGTGAAATTTCATTCCAAGTATCACGCAGCGTTAACTGAAGTCGATTTCTCGACTCATAGCTAAATTAATTGCTAAGAATATTTTCGCAAACTATATTTAATTTTTTCCAAATCGGATCTAAATCAGAAGAGGAACCCCACTCTAGTGTCACCGTCGCGTAAATCCAAAGAGCAATGGTGTCCAGAGGGAAACAGTTTTCTAGCGTTCAGCGTTATTTCCAACCTCTCACCACTTGTACAACTGTACTTAAGGTAACTAATCACATTACTTCAACAGTTAAGTAACGGATATAAAGTAAGTGCAGGTAAATGGTACGATTTGAATTATTTATTTTTCATCAGTTAACGATGAACTTTAATCGTTTAAGTCGCTGTAATGGTAAATGATAATTGGGAAAGTGTTTTTTTTTCATTTTTGCACATTTAATTGATGGAAAGTTTTAATAATGAAGTTGAATGGATACTTATGATTTGATGTTGTGAATATTCTGGGCTTCTCGTTAGGGTTAGAAAAATAAGAAAACATATTAAAGATAATTATGAACGTATTTCGGCGCAATAACACTTTTCCGTAAGAGCCTGTGAGTGAACAATGGAATTGCGCACGCACAAGACCACATGGTGGCTGCATCATGCATGCTTCATGATTTTTAAGATACCCATTAAACTTTTAAATTCGATCTCTTTATTAGTTTGCTGCGGACTTGAAATACCTCCAATAAATTTCTCTTATCTGAGTGTAAACTTCCTTTTGCAAACGATATGCATCCGGTCAGTTACGGGTCGACCGAGGGAACATATGTCCTCGTCCCTGCCGATGCCAGGGAAATTGTGTTAGCGCCAGGATAAGCTACTTTGAAAAGATAATATGGTGTCTCCTTTTAGAAGCACCTGAACATGAAATCTATCGCTACTACCAGCAGAATACGAACACGGAGCATTTAAAATTAAATGGATATAACTTGGAAGCGTGTGGTTTTAAACATGCTACTCTGGAAGTTTGGACTTGGCCTTTAAGCAAATTTGCCAATTCAAGACATTGAGCACATCACATTACAGTCACCAGAAGTTACATCATTTTTAGGATCCAAGTCACAAAGCAAACCAAAGATAAACCTACGTAAGCTAAGTTCCCCTTCATCGAACACAAACTTTAAGGTACGCTGTACGTATAATAAAAACAATATTCAAATATAAAACGGCCTTATTATTCTTAACAAAAATCCCTTCATGAATGATTTATTAACTTTCACTTGAAGTTCGGGATAACAGCAGCTTCTCACAGGCACAAATTTGTCGTTCTTATATTTATGAATTTTAATATACAATGCGACTACAATAAACACATTTGTAGTCGACAACTGAAATAAAACTATAATGTTAAAGCATAGCCATAAAACTATGCAAACCAATTGCAAGAGAATTACAGCTCATACCACAATTTAACGTGGTAGTCTGTGGCAACATGATTTCGTCCAAAAATACTCGATTCCTATGGACCAAAAGATCCGTAATAGCATTTTGACAAAAAGCGTGGGAAAACCTACGGTATCACGCCCGCATCGTCTTGACTCGAAGTCGAGCACAACTGAAAACCGTATCAGCATTTCTGTTGTCGTACAAGAAAAATATCAATAAGGTGTCGTATCGCGTCGATGAAAAGTTCCGTACTAAGCCCTCTGGCCCCAGAAAAATCACAACATCCAGATGAATCGCACGGGTCGTAGACAGCCGTAGACGACCGCTCTGCCCAATACACCACTCCGCCCTCACCATTATATGGCGACCATCACATGGACCCGACTTTTAATGCTTGGAATTAACAAAGAGCACGTGCCTACGATAGGCTACAAATGCCGCAATGCTGAGCGATCCGCTCCGGACCCCATCTGTTACACGTGCAACAGATAGCATCGATAAATGGTAACATCAATGCTGGGTTGCGGTGAGAATTTGAGATACACAATACTCAATTTCAATGCGTCGAAAACGTGCCGCACGATACGCACGCACCCCCCGGGTTTAACTAACCTACATCGATGTCGTCAATGTCGCGTATCAATATCGCCCTTTGCGCCGCGGAGAATGTGATTTGGGAAGGGTTGGAGGGGGGGAGGGGTTGTACTCGAATCGCGCGTCCCGAACGCGAATGCGTCATGGAATGTGAATGCAACAATCAATCGCGAATCCGTCCTTTCCCAAAAGCGACGGAGACACCTCGGCCAGGATCAATTTCCTTCGCTGCGCGACGCCCAAATGCGACATTCAAGCGGCGCCAAAAGGCGAGAAAACCTTTACCCTAGGGGCGGCGACAGGGGCACGGCCGCAATTCCCGGGTATCTCGCCCGCCCACGGCGACCCTGAATATGAAAGGAAACGCCGATGGGCCGAACGCAAATTGACTCAAATGCGTGCGACTACAGCGAACTACGGCGAGTTGCTCTCCGATATTTGCCCGCCGTCGAGACATCGTGAAACGGCAGCAGCCAAGATTCGGGCCGCCTACGACCCCGCGGGCGTCCACCCACGCACGACACTCCTCGGGCGTCCACCCACGCACAGCACAAGCGCCGCCGAGGAGCCGTCCCTCCCACCCCTGGAAAATGCGAGAGATGAGGGGCGCGCGGGGCGAGGGAGCGGCCTCGTGGGGGTGGGGGCGGAGGGAGCGGCCCATCCTCCATTCTAGCGACCCGTGGCGTCGCCAGCATAAAAGGAAAGCTGCAGTGGGCGGCGAGGAGGGCGGCGTGGACGGTGGAATGCAGGCGAGGCGGAGCACAAATATCGGAAGAGGCTTGGATATCGGCACTCCCTCTCGAGTACAGCGAAGGGGCAGCATGCGGGGGTGGTCAGCGATAACCAATCGCAAAATTCCCTGAATTTTCCGAGTTTGTCCAAATAATTCCATGGCATCCAAAACCCGCCACGAAGCGCTCGCAGGTTACGCCATTTTTATTTCATTCGCATCATCATTTCGCATAGCTCATCTTGTTTAATGGTGGAAACACAGGGAACTGGGGTACGTTAAAGATTTTTAGATGTTTTTTTTGCAGTGTTGCCCGGGAATGAAACGCCTCGCTCGAAGGCTAGTCCGAAGGTTATTGGCAAAAATGAAGAAAGAACCTAAATCAGGGATGCCTCAGGAGAGCATTTGAACAACTTCCAAATATGAACTTCGTGAACTCGTTGTGCAATCTAAGATAAAAAGAGCATTGCAGCAAAGGTTTCCGAACATAAATTTAGAGTTTTAATGAAGTTGAATGACGCTGGAAAAACACTTCCAATAGATTAGGTTAATACAAGTATCTAGCGGATAACGTTATACAGGCCGCGCATGGCCATTAAACATTTAAAAGGCATTCTTCAAAGTTTTGTTGTTCCATGTGGAAAAAAAATTGACATCCACTAAAAATAATATTTTCATATCCCCTGAAAAAATCCCTGACTTTCTGAGAAATTCCCTGGAGTTTTCCCGATTTCTGCGGATCGCGGAGTTTAACCTGAAGCTGGCCACCCTTGTACAATGATTATCGGCGAGCCTTCAATCAATTTACCGGTACACTTCCAGTATTGACAAAAATTCTAGAAAATAGGAGTCATTTCATGCAAATTTCGACGTTTCCTCGAACAAGTCATAGCATCGAGTCTTTAACAAACCAACCAAACAAAATACAATTTTGGAGCGTTTACAGCGATCAGTCACTCTGACATGGCTACACATATCAATGCGAATGACAAGTTTACTGAGCCATATTTGCAAAGCTTGAAAAAACAGAAGAAGCTATGGTTAAACCGAAACTTAAAACTATCCTTTCGATAACTGTAACTTGAAAGAAATTGGGGATGAACAGGAAAATATCTTGCACAGATTTTTATACACCTCACGTAATGAGAAATTGAAACTAGATGGTAGTCCTTTCTGGAGTTTTTCTCCATGGCGTCGATAAGATCACACTCATCACAATGGTAACGATCTACGTCGATATAGCAGCGATGTAAGAGGGGCATGAAGAGGCAGAGGAAATTCCATTCCCCGCCCAAAAATGCCACTCAATCTAATAACGACTCACTCGAGCCGAGGGGAAGGGGAAAATATGGTAAACAAGAATACCTTTACGAGGAAAACCCTTCATGGACCTCGCATGTGTACCAAATATGCAGAATCTTAAATCAGTCCGTCGACTCGCTTCGAAAATGTCAGCGTGATATACCCATCGAAAAATCAATGGGCAATTTCTCTAATAACTCCCCGGTTGGACTATGGGAACGCAGTGCATTTTGACCTTTCTAAGGGCCAGTCGATCGAACTCCAACGAGCATTCAACTCACGCGTATGACTCTTTTACTATTTGTCAATAATGGAACACGTTACAGATAACTTGAGCAAATTAACTGGCTTCTTCTCGTAAGCAACTTCACGCTTTTCCCCTACCTCATTAAGTACTGAACTACAAAACACATTACAATTCTGTCCACGTCTTCAACATTCTTATGGTAAAAAATGGTCAAATATTAGCTGTAAGCACATGCCTATATGTGCTCCCTCATCACAGAACAACTTCAAACAAGAGGTCAATTACGGTCACAGGATGTCGCCAGTTTAATCAACTGCCTTTGTCATTATGAATGCCCCTTCTTTCCCAATATCTAAGTGTGCTCTTCATACCTATGCCTCTAGTTATTCGATAAATAAGACATTCAATGCATAAATATATGCAAATTCCAAAACAATACCCTGGAAAAATTATTATTCCAAAATTGACCTACAACATTACAAAGTCACTTTCCAAGCAAGACGTCACGATCATACGCTCAATACCCTAATCAAAGAAGTTATAATTTATCAAGGACACATGTAATACTTTTTTCCACCCTTAAAACGGTAGCCAAAAATTATATGAAATATTTGCTGAAGTATATTACTATATGTGTACTAAGAGATTTAAAATAACGAGTAAAGGTAAAGCACCTCCGCCGGGAATCAGTATAATTCATTTCTTCGTATTTTATTCAATGACGCAACCCATCAAATCACAGATCTACTCTAGAAAAATTTATTTAAAAAAATACTACTTGGAACTCTAGATTTTCAAGGAAAACTTGCATGCAAATTATAGTTTATAGGGGCATAATTTGAATATGTAAAATTGTTGACTTCATTTACGAAGTCATTTTTTCCCTTATTTTCCATAGACCTCTTCACTGTTGACCTATGAGCAAGTTTACGTCACAGCAATGATTAAGGCTGAACTCAAACCTAGGGACTTAGGGTAGCAGGCAGCCGCGTTACAGTGATCATCCCAGCGAATGCGACGGGGAAAATGAAACAAGAGTAATATGCAAAGACGATATATTGCGGAAGTTTCCCAGGTTTTTGCTACGCCCTCCTTGTGTGGGCATTTATCTACGGAGGATTTCTCACGGGCATCCAAGTCAAAAGCCTAATGAAATAAGATCTGATACTTTCCCACAGAGTATGTTCGTGGTGAATTCTTCTCGGGATCTCCAACGGGTAATGTCCTATTTTGCTGCCGACGTTTCCATGCACGAGTCGGACATCGAAACGTCGGCTGCAATGGAGGATATCACCCAGTGGAGATCAAAAGAATTCACCATCAAAAGCCTAATTTTTCCCACAAGTGTACACATCTGTCTGTAAACGAGATGTGGCTTCAATATCATTTCGCTGATTTGAAACTGGTGATTTAACTTCTTTTGGCAACTTCAATTACCTACATAAAATCCATTTAGCTAAGGCAATTTTCCCCTTGAAAATTCTGCTAGGAACACATAAAAAGAAACTAAAAAAAATCTGCTAATCTTGCCAATTTCAAAATACTTTTGTGCTCTTGTCAAATGCGAAAGTATGAAGTCTTCCGTTAATCAAAAGAAAATCCTTAACTTACAACGAGAAGTGACCCTGTAGTCATACACATCAGAAAAAAAACGAAATGAAAAAAATACACAATTACTGTGATTTGCTAAATTGAAGTTAACCTATTCCTTAAAGCAATGTTTGATACAAATGCTCATATTGGATGCTAACTAGAATATTGTCTTTTTGTCACAAACAAATTAAAAATGCAAGTCTCAACAAATCATTCCAAACTTGTCCAACATTCGACACATTGTCGATGAATACGTATAAAGTTTCTCTCACTCTTTCTGCTCAAATGCCATCAACTTTCAAAAACCAATATTACCCTAGTTGTACTATTCTACTTGACGATAGTTAATGAAAAATGTTCGACTCTTCTCTTGCTATAATAACGGGCAGAAAAATAACTGACCACACTAATGTTAATATATAAGCGTGGTCAGTTATTTTTCTCTGCACCCAACATAAATATTGACATAAAATCATTGAGACCTGGAAATCTAAAAAAAGAATACACAAGTCCGAGACAAAGCACAAGTTTCAACGAATGATAATAAAATATTAAATAATAATATCCATTATAGTTATAAATAATCTGTATACTAATGGTACTACTTATCGAGTACAAACTTTCACCAATTCTAAATATCAACTCACATCAATGAAAGACCACCACGCGTTCATCATTTTTCCCTACCGCGGCATAATTAAAATATATTGCAAAAGCACAATACACAATCTCAAGTTGTAAAGCAAACGCATGCTATTAACAGATGGTGCAACTGGCCAGTAAAGGAAATTAGAAGTCGTTACATATCCCCTCTTTGCTATAAAAACCAATGATGGTAATGATAAATACTCGGTATTAAACAAAATACTTTACTTATTAATAAACAATTTTTAATCGCCTGGTAAGCAAAAACTCCTCACAAACGACTGCTTACGCATCGGCCATACTAGATAGTTATGGAACTCAGAAGTAGTTAACATCACCAGCCGGGTCCAAAAAGTTATAAGACCATTAACGGAACCCAGCAGAGAGTGGAATGTAGAACGTTTCTGCAACACTCATTGAATGGCTATCATGACTTATGGGTCTCATAACGCTAATGGATTCATATCTATTGTTTCTGCAACCGGCCATTAGACCCAAAAACAGCCTCTGAGTTACACAATCTGAACCAAAGGACCAAATCCATGATCTCAACACGACACAGAGTACAGCTCCGTTTCGTTGTACATTCGTTAGGAATTAATAAAAAGCGGCACTCTATTATTGGAAAACCCTGCGTTGGGAACCACGACCACACTCTCGAATTAAATGACTAGACAAATACAGATTTGCATGCGTATGATTTTGACACAAATGGGAATAAATTTGGCCCGGCATTACATTGGTTTGGGAATCAATAGCGAAAAGTTGCGAGAAATTCCGAGTGCCGAGCACACCGATTTAAGTGCTTAGTCCTTATTCCCACACACAATTCGTGACAAAAGCTGAGGAAACCATCGAGCGGACACCCAACAACTCGAAAAGGCATATTTCCTACTGCGATCATGTCTCGTGCGTGGGAAAAGAATTCCTTCAATCGGCTGGTTCCATTTTTTTTCCTCTCAACATCTCACTGAGGTCACGCCTACGGATGCATGAGAATTCTTTCCTTGGCTCCAGCATTATACACGCACATTAATCACACAATGTTTAATTTCCCATTATAGAAATATTACTGCATTTGATCTTCGCGCAGCACGGGAATTTCATTCTAGGTTTCTTGATAATCACGCGGTGCTTTCTGTTCGATCACACACCAATTTTTAAGGAATGGAGCAGCTTTCCTCGTCTTTCGTTCAATTGACGAAGCTAAGATTTGTTCACTGGAGTACAAATGTTCAATTTGTATTACATATTAGGTCTAACTAATAACAAATAGTACCACATTCATTATTTGCGTATAATTTATAAAATTTTATTTTTTTAAGCATTATGTTGAAAACAGACTAGTTAGTCATATTTTACTTCATTTTTGACGATTGAATCAATCTTGTGAGTTTCTAATATAAACCACTCTAGTAAACCTTTCCTATGCACTCGCCACAAGCAATATTTTCCATGAAACGTGGATTCATTCTAATCTAAGCATAAATAATATCTTGATGATTTTAGAAAGCTGTATTTTTTTACATTCATATATGAATCCCAAAATTCCAGTTTCATTTGCAGATGATACTGCTTCATAAATACGCTGGAAAAATTAATAGCTGGGTCAAACGCATCAGCTAGCCCATTTATATAGAAACTTTGTTCACCACTGAAAATTCAATGTTGCAGCAAAAATCAAAGTCGACCTTTTCTCATAAATTACATGACGTGAAATTTTACGTGAACATAGGACACGGATTTTTCAAAATAATGTAGAAATGTAGACAATATTTTATCACTGTGCAAGACTTCCTGCACATGATGAGTGGAATTGAGCTAATTGTCAACCGTTGACCATTTAATCGAAAAACATACTGTAAGACACATACTAAATGGTTTTGAATAGAAAATAAACTTGCCTAAAAGAAATAATATCAAATGTTCTGGAGACATAGAACAGACATCCTAGTATTAATTCTTTCCTTTTCACCAAAATCCTTGAAAATGGCATGGACTAAGGCAATTTCCCGTCCAATGGAGAAAATACCTCCAATGCCACTTCCGGGGCGCGGACGGCGGGCGGAAGCGTGCGGCCAGCAGGCGATGCGAACAGTGCCGCTTCGAGGTGCCGCGGCGGCGACCACCGACCGCGAGTCGCCCCTCCCTCGGCGTGAGCGCGGAGCCCCTCCGGCCCACATTTCTCCAATTGCAGTACGGCGAATGAGTACTACAAGAAGGGAGTGCATATAATAGAGCGCTCACGCCATATGGAAAAACTTAAATGGTACCTTGAGCCCTCCTTTCACAAATGGCGTCGCCGAAGGACGTCTCCCATTTTCTAGTGGATGCAGTCTAGTCTAGAGGATGTAGTTTCCGTGATTCCCTGACTTTCCAAAAATTTTTTTTGTCCTGTGTGCCTGCCATGGACGCTAAAAATTCTCGAATCTCCATTCTCTCCCATAAGAATAACATTTGCGAGTATTTAAAAAAATGTCCGCCCAAAAAAAAAAAAATAGGATAGGTCTCGAGTCGAAACATTCAGAGCCTGTGTGCAAGCCAGCAGCCCTCGTACTATACACTCTTATGGGCCGTCGAAGAAGTAGGACGCTTGGGTTCGAGGTAAAACGAATTCGGAAGTTTTTCCGTTAAAATCACAAGCTTGTACTATTTTCCAGCCTGTAAACAAAACCACGTGAGCTATGGACATTTAAAAATGGTATGCGTACCATATCTTGCTGAAAAAACTGGAGAAAAAGTTGACACGGTGAAAAGATGGAATAAATTTACGAATAAAAATATTTAAACACTTTAAAAACTTAATTTTTTTTAAATCGCAAGCCAAACATTTCAAAACCACCAAATATCGCAGTCTAATAGCACAATTTCCATCAACCTTTCACTTTGGAATTATCAACATTTTCTTGTGCCAAAAATGCTTTAAAAATACCACGGAAAGTGAATACTAACAGCAAAGTTTAAATATGTCGAACTTTTACCCAGGAATTACACAATGCTACATGCATATTCTAAGTGAGTCCAAACTAGAGGAAGATAATACCTATCGCTCTTTTATCCTCTCGTCGCATTTCCTTGGTATCCATTTTATGAATCGTAATTGTCTGCTAGCTTGTCCATATATCCCATAAATATGTATCCTCCAAGAGATTTTGTACCCAAGTACTTACTGGAGTATACACTTGATATTTCGGTGTATTTAATCTAATAGGAGATCGATGGAGAACTATTCTTTATCCAAATTTTTATCACTATACACTTCTTTAATTCCAATTGCCAATATCTGCACTATTCCTGCATTGCATTTAGGTCATCAGCTAATTCTAATCCATCATCTGGACAACCTCTGCAAATGACCGATGGTAATGACGGATTGAAAGGACGGATTTATACATGGGACCGATGACATTTCCCTGAGAATCACTTGACGTTACTTCGATTGTATTGGAGCTAACACCATCTCTGACGACCCTTTTTACAGAATTACTTGAAAAAAAAACTTTTATTAAGCATTTGGTATTTTTATTTACTCCATTGTATTTCCAATGAGGTGGTTCATTATCGAAATAATAATAACATGTACCAAAGTATATTATATGGTCCTTACATGAAATAATTGTGAGGAAGATAGGTCTGTAGTGACTAGGATCCTCCATATCCATATTTAAATCTAGGCGTTATATTAGCTAATATCCAGGAAATGAGCACCATGTGATCTGTCAGCGATTTTTTAATATATTCTCCATATACGGTACTATTCCGCGGCCAGATCTTTGCATATGCGAGCTGATGTTATAGCTGGTACACAAAAGCGCATTGTCGTGAAAATCTAGCCGTTTAGATGAAATTTGTTAAAACAATGGAAATCAACCAACATAAACGCATAAAAATTTGAACAGAGATATTCCTAATGGCTTGATTAAGAATTTAACTATCCAGTTAATTAGGTTAACTAGGAGGCATGCTTTTACTTCATCGACTGGCCCTGGTCTTACAAATCTTTTTTTCACGGAGCAGACGTTATCCAATAGACATTACTACCAAATACATTTTAATATTAGATTAAATTTCATATTGTGGTAAGAAAATTTCACATTAAAAAGCTGCGTTACTAGCAATCTGATTAACTTTTAATCAACTTCTGAAGGAGGTAGTTTTTAAAAAAGCATTCCATTTAAAGTCTTAGTAAATTAATCTGAAAAAAAACTTCTCATGACTTATCTATTGCTTAACATGTATCGGAGAGTTAAAGGAATATCTTTAAAAATACAGGAAGAGGGAGAAATTCCAAATTTTCCGACTATATCATGAGATTACAGTCATTTATGTACGTGCTTTTATGCGCATTATTACACTACTAAGACGCATGAAGTATATCTGAATTTTTGGAACAATTATAGAACATAGGTCGCACTCGATTAATTACGTTCCTCAAATCCAACGAAACAAACACTGAGGGGCTTTGGTTTCGGAAACTTCTAGCGACGGTCTCACACAACTCACAAATAATGCGTTTCGAATGTATGAGCACAATTTAATTTCCTATACCTCTTTGCCTTTCGAATACGTAAGATTATACCAAGTTTCACGACACAGAAGTAGATTTGATGGGTTAGCCTTGCGGGCATGTGCGCGCCTGCTGACCCAAGGGTCGCGGGTTAGGCGTCGGGTATGGACGTTTGTAATGGTTAAATGTAAAAGAGGCCCTTGTGGCCCTAATTTCGCCAAATAAAGTCGTCATTTGAATTGAGGAAAATGTTGCGCATTTGCCTAACTATCAATGCCTCTTAATCGTCTTAATACTCATGCATCAATCAAGGATTGACAGTGACTAGTCAGTTTGTTCTGTTTAAGCAGAAATGTTAATCAACATTAAAACAATATTTCATATTACATGCGATCGCCGAAAATTGAAATTCGCTTTGTTTTTCGATCCCATTGCGGTTTTTTTATCTCATGAAAGGCAATATAGAAAAAAATTACCGAATTAAATTTAATCCGTGAATTTAGTTCACGTACGGTACTTCCTGAATACTTTTTACTTTACGTTCTATGACAATTGAGACCAGAGAAATACACCTTCATATTCCAGTGGTCTATCACAACTTGAAGCCTCAGGCTCAGCCTGACTGTAAAATTCTCGCCAGAGCATGAATGTCAGAGAAGGTGCAGCACATCATTACTAAAGCACGGAGGAAGAAGCCGAAGCATTGTACTTTTTGTTCTTCTAATGCGTTAACTTCTAAGAGATGTATGAAGTAAGCCTAATGATCTTTTGGTGTAGCATTGTAAAAGCAATATTGATGGTAATGCTTCAATTGCAATTTTTGGTGATGTTCAATTTTATGTGAAGGGAACTTATTGTGTTTTTTGTGTTTTATTCACTCTCAGTAACCTATGGTAAGATTTTGAAAAATCATTTTTTTGAGTCTGGACTTGGGGGTGGGGGCGCTCGACGCGTACAATAGAATAACTTATAGGCATCCTGTACCATCTGGCGGGCGCTGATTTAGCGAAAAGAGGCATTACAATTTTTCCCTACAGCGTTAGCGCTCTCTATATATACCTACGCTACAATATTACTAAGCGGAGGAGCAGGGTGGGATTGATCATACATAGATAATTTTTCGATGGATGGGCAAAATAACATCAAATCACAGTAATCAACCCGAAGATCGGTTTCGTAGGTGAGGGTAGAGCTCATTCAGAAATTAAGCCTAACGGCACGTGAGATTCACACGTAAGGGTAGGGTGGCAAGTTCCTTTCCCTGTCCCGCCTGTGATTTCCCAGGATAACCTGGAACCCGAAAAATGGTATACACCTTGGGTGAAACTGAGGGTGCCATTTTGTCACCCGGAATCGAAACCGGGCCCTCCGGTCAGTAGCCCAGCGGTCTAACCACTGGACTACCACTCCCCCCAAAATAACATAGGCAATGGGTAATGAATTAATCTTTTGACAAATTCTTTTGAAGGCTTTCTCGGGGACCACCGCGACCAGCCTTTGCCATTAAACTGGTATCACCCAGTGCTGCCAGACTCCTGGGTTACCGGGCCGTGATTCGTGCGGACACATTGACGGGGTTTCGCGGTGAACTCGATGAAATGTTTGGTGAAGGACGAAACCAGTGGCTTCCGCAGATCCTGGTCACGAAAGACACGACGTGAGTCAAGAAAAAACGGAAGCCTGATTCCATTGATGAGATGGTCGGGAGAAATGGAGGGCTTCGGTGGAAGAGATCGCCAGCCAAGATAAACTCATCGCACGTACTCCATCGGCCATATCACGTGGGAAGCACTCACGCAGGACGCCGGTGTCCACGGACTTAGACTCGGGAGGTCGACGGACCGCAACGAGGCTCGTCGCTCCCGCACTAATGAATCCGACGAGCTCCGCATGAAACGAAACGTCGGCAGGAATTGTTGCACGCCAAATTTTTTTTTTCAGCATCCACGTGCACCTCGAGGTCACCCCAGTGGAAGAGGGCGAGCGGGGAAAGGTCACGTAAGTACGGTAGTCTACCGACGTGGCCACCATCGGCTCCCCCAATCCCGGATCCCCGGTGGATGATGCACCACCGGATATTCACGAGAGTGGTGTGCGGAATGTGTAGGGGACGTTGCCCCCTTACCGGAACCACGTGCGTCGGCATGTGGCTAGGAGGACATCCTTCTAGTTCTCGCAGCGTATATAATAAACTGATTACAAATATGCCGCAATGAAAGGAGTTATCGCAGCTCCACACCAATAAGTATTAAATCTACCGGTTTAGATTTTCCGTTCGTCACGATGGACCGAAAGCGATATACAAACATAAAAACGGGCCGAATAAATACTTTTTAAGGGGGGAACTGCATTGACAAAACTTCTCCTTTCACTATGAATCATTTCCAGTGCATCAATCCCGACACCATTTCATTCGAATGAACGTGGGAATTCACACTACCAAAAGCTATAGCATGGCATGGCAACTACTCAAATTAGGCAATGTCAATGAACGCTGCTTACATAAGTAATTGCCACCCGTAGTGACCCCCGTTGACACCTCTAGGCTAGGGCAAAAGGTTTTCCTTGAGGATTTTTGCGGGCTTATACAAGTTTGATCCAGCTCACTTTAGACGCCGATACGCCTTCCTCTTTTCCCAATCGGGGCGAAGAGGAACTTGGGGCTCTCTTTGACCAAACGGAAATTAGTTCTCTAATTCAAACGTGCCCTTTCGTCACCCGCGCTCCCATTCCTTGAATCTTCATCTGTTAGCATCCATAAACGTTTCATACGTGACCTGAAGGCTTCTTCGGCCATGTCGGTCATTTACATTCATGAATACACAAGAATCAATTCACATTTGAGAGCAAAAATATTAATATCAGTTCCCAAATAAGAATAACTACACGATAAGAATACGGAATTGAAAACATGGGTTGATAAAACGCTCAACGTGGCTTCCCGGCGTGGTTTACTAAATATAAGTACCAAGTATTAAATGCCGAGCGACAGAATTACCGACAATGTGATATCGAGTAAAAACTTTCCAGGATGCTGAAACTATAAGGTATTACTCAGTAACAAAGGATGCTGACGATAAGTTCGACATAAAAGAATTGAAATCTCTCAAATAAGTATAACATGTAAAATTAAATTCTATGCTATAGACAAAATATCATTCAGGTACATCAAATATTTTTGATTAGAATATGTTACCGAAGAAGAGAAAACATAAATCTTCTGAAAATGTTGGTTATATTTCAACTTAACAATTTATAAATATTTACCTTATGACTTCCGTGATAGTTCGGCGACGAAAATTGAGAAACCTAGCGTTCTATTCCCAGAATCTACCATTCACAGTCTTGCAGATGTTTCTTGCTGACAACGGTATCAAATAATTTTAGTAAGTGCTCCACACTGACACTCGATTGTAAAATTATATTAGCATACTTCAGGGGAACATATTATTTCGATTAAGAGAATGACTTTATTAGAGATAAACAGAGCCATGAGGAAACAGCAACACTTGCGGCATATTGGCATTGTTCACAAAATAAATGTTTCACTCTTGGGGCCCTACTGCCTGTCGACATACCCATATTTTCCAACCACTATCATCCACGACATTTTTAAAAACCTTCTAAAATCGATAACATTTAATCATTTGATGCAATACCCTTTACAATACCAAACTTTGACAAAGAATACATTTCCGTCTCGAGCGGCCCCATAACTTCTGCAATTTGAATCGAAATTTCATACGACTATCACTAGTATTACTGCTAAATACTGCATAATAATACCTACACTCTTTAAGAAAATGAAGAGTAAAAAATATGAAAAATGTATCACTTAAAAAGTGCCCCCGCGTTTTTTCTGAGCGAATAGTAGAGAGAAAAATGTATCATATGTAAAAATACATTTTAAATGTTTTTCACATAGTAAAGTTTTTATGATACTTACTAAAGGAATGTTGTAAAATGCAGTGAATACCGTTCAGCATATCTTTCATTTCGGGTGAAGGTTTTAAAAAAAATGTAACAAACGTAGGCAAGAAGTTAATATTAGCACTTTCAGATTTCGTCGATACTAAAAGATCAAAATGTAAACTTATAATCACACAATAATCCACTCTGCCTGATTGCCTCTGTTCGTTCGTCCCCCTTGATAGTTTATTAATATATAAAAAAAACTCTTAAAATTTAAGGATCCATGCACAAAATGGTGCATATAAAACTATACCATATGATATACATATAATATTTTAAACTATAAGTCAAAGCTGTGACCGAACGTAATATATCTTTGATTTTTTAGCTATTTTGATACTTGGATTACTTCCATGGAGTAGGTCTATGTTTGATATTCCACGTTTCATACCAGCCAATATTGTTTATACTCGTTAAAACTAAATATCTGCAAGTACATTTCTTTACGGTCGAAACAACCATGTTTCTATTAACTTTGTTTTTGTCTATGGAATAAATCATCCCAGACCAAATAAAATGTTCTCTATTCATATCCCTTTCCCAAACCCCCTAGCCATCTCCCTCCCTCCCCGTCTGGCGACCGATCGTCCGGCATGCAGTGCAGGGCTAGGACCATTTCTTAAACGCCGGAAGCAAAATCATACGAATTGAAACTTTTGTACCAACTTGCCTCCTTCCCTGACTATTGAAGATTCCCGGGTCTCCCATCTCAGATTAATTGTGTGCTGATGCTTTCTGTTCTTTCGCTGCAAAGTTTCAGGATCAGGACATCTTTCCTCGCAGTACCTGATGCCAAGGTTTTCCCAAATTCTCACGGTATATGTTTACATTCGAAGTGAAGTCTGACAAACGAGAAGTAGGTACCGATTTTTATTCACTTTCTCATCACCATTTCCAAGCACACGCTTCGCAGACGCTACGCAGCTTTTCCGGGGCTTTTGTATGGACCAAATCTGTGTTTTCCCTGAGTTGGGTCCAATGTGAGGGTTACACCTAATCTTCTCGTGGCACTAAAGCATTCACCCATTATTTCGGACGTGACTGGATCAAACTATCCTTCCTATTCCGCATGCATCGAGGGTGAATCGATTTTCGAGCGTCACGTGGCAATGATAGCAACAAAAGCAACAGTTGACAACGCCGCCGAGTGGTCTGGAGGTTGGGGCTTCCATATGTTAATCCAAAGGTTGCTGGCTCGAGTCCCCATCGCGTGGGAGTTGTGTTGACGCTTGCAACCAATGATAATCGAAGGACTACTGGGATACCAAGAGGCAAATGGGCCATTATTAGCCTCATTAATAATAATGACGAATTTATTTTAAGGCGAAATTAGGGCTATAAGGCCCTCTCTTACATTTAACCTT
>LYUA01000560.1:395508-407570 GCA_002093875.1 Calopteryx splendens | reverse complement strand
GGAGGTTCCTTTCCCTGGGCCACCTGTGGTTTCCCCAGAAGACCTGGTAGCCGAAGAGTCGGAGTGCTTGGGTGAAACTGTGGGTGTCGTCAGAGGCATTGCCGAGGAAACAGTCGAGTGATTGCTGCAATGGACCCAATAGGCGGCTCCGCCGAGTCCAATGTGCCACTGAGATTAAGACGTAAATGACGCCGCTCTGAGCGTCATCTCTCCATTGCGTATGATAAAAACTTAATAATTTAGATAAAATTATAAGCATCAAAACCAGCTGTCTTCGCAAAATATATCTTCATAGCTATGATCATTAGCCGTTAGCAATGTACAATAATGGTTTGAGGTATGATTTTTATTGACATTAACCACAGTGATTGCTATGTTGGAAGGCACCCAGGTTGTTGTGGAGGCCTAGGAATGTTGTGCTAAGGAGGCAATACCTTGGGCATGGGATGGAAATGCAGGATGGAAGGGGGAGGAAATAGCAGGACGAAGGGAATCGTGCACGGACAGCATGGGATTAAAGGCATAGTTAAATTGAATTAAAAAAAACCTGTTGAACACTAGATAGGGTCAATTTATAAACTACTTGAAAGTTTTGGGCGGCCGAGCTTACACCTGACCGAGCAATGCACTGAAGTGACCTCGCTTCAAAAGTATGAAATTTTAGCTTCCGCATGCAGCAGTCGAAAAATAAATCTGAAGTGAATTTATGATTACTTCATTTCGCGAAACATGAAAATTAAACAATTCACGATAATTGGTAATGCTTCCCAAATATTTTCTTACAAAATCCAGACATTCTGAGAGCGCCGAGTCAAGAATAATTAAGCCTTCTAATTGTGACTCGGCGTCTTACATTACGCTGGAGGCGTCGAGCGATACCTCATTCTTGTTTCAATATGAACTGCGAGGTCATCCAGAAGGTTCTACCCGTTTCGAAATGATAACTACGCAAATCGATTTTAGGTTGTTTTATTGCGTGTCACACACATATATTTACATTTGTCCACATAATCACCACCAATGTTCGAATATTTGTCATTGCGCGCACAAAAATTGTTCGATTCCTTCTCGATAATCCTCTCCCGCCAGATTCTGCAATCACCTTGTCACACTAATTTTAACCTCATTGCCACCATATGTAAAGTCCCGAACTCCCAAAAAATGTTTTCGACCTTAAAAAACAAGTGAAAGTCACTGGGAGCTAGGTCGGGCTGCACGGGGGATGGTCAAAAACTTCCCAATTGAAGCCATCTAACAACCTTTTGGTCTGCTTTACCGCATGAGGACGAGCGTTGTCGCGTAAGCGCACCGCACACTTACACAATAATCCACGTGGCTTGTTTTGGATGGCTCTTTGCAGCTTCCGCCATGTTCCATAATGAGTATCTGCACTGATGCATGCATTACGGGGAATGAAGGCAATGAAGAGACATGAACATTTACGTTCCCGGGACACAGTAGCCACTATCCTCTGTGTCAAAAGAACTTGCTCGAACTAGCGTGGCTTTCGGGATCCCTAGTGACGCCAGTCGAGGGAGTGGCGTCAGGAGTAATACGGTGGACCCTGGTTTCATCTCTTGTCACAATCTGATTCAGATATAAAACGCCTTCAAGTTCGTAACGTGCAAAGTGGTTTCAGGATCTGCCGGGAGAGAACTAAATTGGTGGTACGAAAATTGGTGATACGCTATGACAAATGTTTGAACATCGGCGGTGATTATGCAAATATATTAGTGTTGCACAAAATTAAATCATCACCGAAAGATGGCCTGCTTAGTTTCGAAACGGGTAGAATTTTCTGGATGGCCCCGCATTACGCCTGATATTTATTGCCCTAACAAAATGTTGCGGCGCGGTGTGGTAGTGAGTAACCTTTTGGTCAGACTAAACGTCACGGGTTCAAATTCGGGCAGTACCTCCCCACGCGACAATTAAAACTTGCACTGTGAAATTTTCTGGATACCAGACCTTTTCGAGGAACTGCTGGAGGTACAGAGGAGGAATACGGCCCCGAATAAGAATAAAAATGGATTTCATACACCATAGAGGGTTGGTGAGCTCTACTCTCACTTGTAGATCAATCCTCGGGTCATAACGGACATTATAAATCACATAAAGTGCGTTAAGGAATTGCATAGAGCTCTATCGCTCATAGAGTTGGGAGGTGCGAGTAAAGGTACGCTTCTATTAAGGTAGTCAATTCAGAATGGATACCTTTAGAATACTTGAAGCGGACTTGTGGCATTGCAAGGGTTTTACTACGCAGGGAGCATGACTGAAGAAATTATGGACATTTGGGATCGTGTAATATTGGCCAAAGAAGAAGACAAATGGAGATTGATACTTCCAAAGCTCCTACTTGGAATGATAGAGTTTTGCACGAAAAAAAAAACAAGAGTTGGTGAATGAAATTACTGCAAAGCGAATGGATACGTAAAACAAAGGGTTAGTAGAGCGATGCTATTGAAATTTATTGAAATGGTTTGGCATTTTGGTCAAGATTTGATGGTGTACGAGGTAATCAGTGTGTAGGCCTAAGATGCAAGTAAACAAATATAAGATTGTTTACCTTGGATTGCCCTGGGTTCGATTGAAACTTTGTATTCACAGAGATGTTAACGTTCCTTGCTACGCTCCAGTGGATGGTGAGACTGGAAGCGTAACGGATGAGTTCTGGGCTCAATTAGGAGAGTTTTTTAAATGAGTGAGATCCAGGTGAAAGAAAAATACTACTATAACACAAAAATGGTTGAGTTGGTGTTGGAAAGGAATACCTTGAAAAAGTGTTCGAGTTATTCTGTGACACCCGAGGGAATAATATTCCTGAATACTTGCTGAGAGTGTGCATGGTAAAAGGATTGCATGCCTAGAATAAATGGCATTAGTCTAATCATTTTTATACTTCGAAACGGGATGATTCTAATAGCATTACCTAATTCGCAGAGTGAGACGAGAAACTGAGAGCGTTGGTGACGCACACGAGGGCGATGATAGGTGCTGTGTGTGAACAGACCACTCTTTGGGAGTCGAATGATTGGAAATGGGGAACAAGTGGGTACATTAAAGCGCATTTGAGAAATTGAGAGTAAATGTCAAAGTTTCAAGACCAATGCATCAGAAAGCAGTGTGAATCCATGATTGACGTTAAACTTAACCCGAGTTATCGGAATGCGCAAAAATATAACGAAATCGCTAGCGAGAGGGATGACAGTTTTAAAGGAATGGCTTTTGAATGGCTGAAAGTGTAAGAGGGAATGGTGTCGTCGGAGAAAGGAAAGGTGATGACTGGTTGATTGAAGAGGTGACAAAAATACAGTTAGCGCCAAGAAAGAGGCAAGTAAGTGGATCATTGCAGGCAATTAAAGGCGAGGAAGCTCGGAAGACAGCGTAGAACACCCACACAAAGAAAGTAAGGAAAGAATAAGAATGGCAGAAGCAGAAAAAAAATGCAGAATGATTTTCAAGAAACTGAGAATCTATTTTGGAAAAGGGTAAAAGGAAGGGAAAGGAAGGTGTATCACGAAAATTGCAATGGGATGAATTTAATAAAAATATAGGTGCGGTGAAATTGTCTTGGGAGACTATTGGAGTACTTTGAGGATTCGTGTAACAGAGTCGTGGAGTATAAACAGTGCCCAATGTTTCAGATGGTGAAATTGACTCTAGGGAAGATGATAAAGTGAAAATAATACTATAACAGCAGGGATAATTTTGAAGAATGGAAAGGATGCACGTATTAAAGGTAAGTATACATGTGTGGGGACATTTTACTTACTATTCGTCTGTGCTATTTGCTTACTTTGTATAAAAACCTTTGCAGTATCAAACGATTGTGAGGACGCAATAATTGATCATCGAAATTAAGGGAAGGGGAGTATGCTGGCGTGTAATAAGTACAGATCAATACATTTTGTATATTTAATATTATATTATAAATATACTCATTATACTTAGAATACTGGGATGGTTTTCGGAAAATTGTCGATTGAATGAGTACATACGGCAGGTAGGATTGGACAAAATCTGGAGAGCGCAATGTGGTTTCATAGTTGCTAGAGCACGTAAGGGTCATCAGTTTGCTCTTCGGCAAGCACTTGAGATGTACATGGATGCAAGAAAGTGAGTTTAATGTGAATGTGTTGAATTGGAGAAGGCATAGGACGAGGTTGATGGAGGAAGGAATTTGTGGAAAGACTAAGACAGAAATTTTGAGATGGAGTCAAGGATGGACTGAATGACACAAAAGCGATAGATGAAAACATAACGCAAGTATAAGAGTGAATGTGGCATTGAGTGAGTGGTTTGAAATGAAGCATAGCTTGAAACAAGGAAGAGTAATATCACCAAGGCCCTTCAACATTTTTATGGATAGATGCGTGAGAGATGGATGCAAGGACAAGGCATATTAATGATCCGTTATGTAAATGCAGGCAAACAGGGAGCCACGAATAGCTTCAGTGAGCTAAGAGATGGAGGTAAGAGAGGAGGGAAAATGCGTCCAAAATGAAAGTGGCCGTGCTTGATGCGGGGAATGAGGAGAATGATTGCACATCGAGGGTTAGCGGCGAAGTAACCGAGAAAATGGGTGACTGGAGAGATTGGCAGGCGTGAGAATGCCGGCAGAAAGGTTGTCGGTATCACGTGGGGTATACTGAACAAATGAATGTTTGTCTACGGCAGCACAAATGGTCGCGAACAACGGCGTGCTCCCCCCCNCCCCCCCCCCCCACATTAATGTACGGAAGCGAAACTTGGGAATGGCAGGATGCCAACTGAATGCGGTGGCTGTGGGGCACTCGAGGAGTGTTTGTGGCTGAAACAGGCGAGGTGGGGTGAGGAATGAGTGGGTATGAAAGAATGCGGATTGGAAGAACCGGCAACAGACAAGTCTGAAAGACGTGCGCTAAGCTGGTTTGGTCATGCTGAGAGAATGGATGAGAGTTGAATCACCAAAGAGAAATGATTACAGAGAGAGAGAGAGAGTGTGGAAGACAAAGAAAGTCATGGTTGAATGGTGTGGAAGAGTAGCCCAAGGAGGGGAACATGCGAAGTCCCAGGAACATAAGAACATGCATGATCAATACAGGAATGCGATAGGAGTGAACAGGACACACTAAGAGAGGACGGCATGTACCTAATAGATTCATAAAAGGGAGCAAGTTCCCCAGAAACCACTTAATATCACGCTTATTTGAGTTCTCCCACCCCAAAATGGAACTGCGTACAATTCGTCAGAACGCGATCTATAAACCTTAACGTAAATGATAATTTACGGCACTTTTTACAACAAGCACAAGGAAACATTCCTTTCGTTACATGAAGACTTTTAGAGTACGTATGTATCATAGGGAAAATATTTTTTTCGACCCGAAGGATAAAAAGGCACCAAGGCGCTGCAAAACACACTTTCACCACACGGAACGCACATCTGCGGGAAAGGAAAAAGATGTTCAATTCGCGGTTTTTTTGCTCGGAAAAAAATTGACTGATAAATAAAACAGAGCCGGCTAACACTGCTACACGTCCTTGAGGCGGCTTGCTCGGTTTAATATGGACGCGAACATAGATGTAGAATTACGTTCCTGCACCATGGTTATATCATTCGTTAGGCTATCACATAGTATTCATGAGAACCCACGAATGAATATTGCATTCCCCATTCATGACAGCTTAACGAGGAGCGTTTGGAACTGAACAGTCCACGTTCCCCAACAGTTGAGAGATACCTCATCGGAGGAAATACCACAAAGACCATGAATATCAAATTTTTTTATTGAAGCCAACGAATAGAAATTGATAATAAAGAACTTATGGAAAACAACTGCTGCTGTTTTACTAGCATACAGCTAACTTTGCATTGTAGGTAAAAGAACCAAAAATTAAAATTCGTCAAAACGCGATCTATAACCCTTAACGTAAATCATAATTTACGGCACAACAACAAGCCAAAGGTAACATTCATTCGTTTCAG
The DNA here is from genome assembly GCA_002093875.1 of Calopteryx splendens. Taxonomy (NCBI): domain Eukaryota; kingdom Metazoa; phylum Arthropoda; class Insecta; order Odonata; family Calopterygidae; genus Calopteryx; species Calopteryx splendens. The sequence continues at coordinate 401,599 of LYUA01000560.1, read as the reverse complement.
GAAGACTTTTAATTCTTTGCATACCGATTGAGGAGACCATGTAAAATATTTCAAATAGTTTTTTGTCATTATATTTAAAAATGTTCAATACTCCCCTTAAATCAATAGCTGTTCACGTTGACTAACCCGTGAAGCACACATACTCATTACCACTTATTACTGTATTGGCCAAATGCAGAGTCTTAACGCCCGACCGTACACCATTATCTATCCACATCACACACTGATTTCATTCACACATCATTTGTGCTCATTTTTGGTACATAGTTACGCACAAACCTGACACGTTGAAAAGTTTTCTCGGAATAATTTCCACACTATGTGGGAGCCTGCTGACGCTTAACATCATCCCGAATGGCGCCAGTTTTACATGGCGTGCTCGCATTAAAATTCATGACTTCCATTGACTGTTTTTAGAATTGGATATAGAGAACGTGCAAGTATTCCAAAAAAAATGTTCAATAAATACGAAAATATTATGAAGGTCGTCAATATGAAACTGAAATTGAAGAACGCGGTAAACGAAAGCCAGCATCTCAGTCAATTGTGGTAGAGAAATACGACACCTAACTTAGCTTTGGATGAATGGTAAGCAAACTCGCTCATCATTATTTTGATACGGTTTATTTCTCAATGGCTAATTCTTCAATGCAAAACCAACTTTCATGGCAAAACCAGGGAAAAAATACAGTTAGTCGACGAAAGCGCTTCTCTCGATCACTCTGTTAGGAAGAGAACTGCCGCTAACAGAAACCTAGAGACGTTATACGTCACACACTCCCTTACGTAAAATAGATTCTCTCGCATGGCCGCTATACAGTGTAGGCTTTTCACTCATCATAAATAAAACTACGGTTCCTCCTTGAAAATTATTTCGTAGATATTACACAGTACCTCCACATAATTTTTCTCACTAGCCCCATGACAGTTCCGCAGAAATTTCATTGAAAAAAAACCACGGTTGCCTCACTCCTTCACCTAGGACCAATGCCAAATAATCGATCTTTAAATAGCCATACTCCACATGAGAGCAATCGGAAAAAACGGCTTTATTTTCTTTTTGGCGGATGCACGGCAAGTTCAAAAGGAATGGGGGAGGCGACTCGAGCGCGGCGAAAATGAAGCCGCCAATGCCGCGAGGATGAATGACATCCCCGGCGCGGTGAGAGAGCAGCGACGCGGCTGCGCCGTCGCAACGTGCCGGGACCCGAGCCACGTGCCCCCGGCCGACTGACCACCCGAACGCACGCACTACCCGAGCGACTGATCGCCATCGATAGTTTGCCCATTTAAATGAATCTTCACGTGTCAAGGATCACCGTCGCCTCGGTATCATGCACGAAACGGAAGAGCCCCCAGCTCTCGCCCAAGGGAGAGACCCCCCCCTCGGAGCGACGATGTGATATCACCGGGGAAGAACACGATGGATTGCGACGCGTGACCCGTGACCCCCGTGCGCCACTGGAGGCGTCGTTGTTTCGTGTCGGTGGAAGAGGAGGAGGGGAGAGGGGGAAGGAGGGAAGCCGGGAGAAAGGGAGCCGACACGTTCTTACCCCCGTCCACGGACGCCGAGGGGTCATGCAGACCGACGGCACACCCGACGGACGGAATGGAGCAATCGAAGTGCTCCCAGCACAGCACTCCAGAGTCCGTCCGGAAACGATAAATTCTCACGTGATTCGTTTGCAAATGATTTGTGGGTAAATTACCCCCTCCCCCCCCCATCACCTCCTGCGAGGACGAGTATGAATACGACGACCATTAACGGCGACCTTGACAACTGCCAGGACATCAGTATCGATATGAATCTATTGCTGAAATCGACAAGCATTGAAGCAAAGTACAAGAGTATCGTGATTATGTCGAGAGCCATTCTTATTTTTTTTAAATATAATCCTCATTCCAGTATTAATCCAGGCACCTTCGAATGAATCTGCATCGCCACGTGACTTCTTTCCTCTCTGTTTACTTTTGACGCCCACACAACACCCAAATCATGAAACGCAACTCGGCTCTCGGGAGGGCGGAGGAAATCCACCTCGCCTCCCAGGATTCGAACCGAGACCCTTGGCATTCATTGGCGAATTTCCCATTGGCCGATTCAAGAAGTGCAACAGGCCATGGAGGCGAAGAGGCAGCAGCTAGTTCCATCCGATGTCAGGTGCACATTTACAGCCAATTTGCACCTTGATAAGGAGTGACAACGAATTTACGGTCTGGGTGCAGTTAAAACGCCTTTCCACATTTATAATGAAGCTCTGCCCTGCGGGAAGTTCCAGCGTGCAGCGTAAAAAATATTAAAAATTCCCCGAGGGCACTGCAAACGCTTACGGCAGTCTATCATCGGTACCCAATGTAGAGCGACTTAAGTTTTCGAAGGGTACTGAATTACCGCGTGATGTCGGTTGTTTGCGTTACCAATAAACATAAAATAATTCAGCTTTCGGTTTGGTTCGGTCAGCGTGGTTTTACACAAAGAATATTTTACATAATGAGCATCGATTTAAAGAAATGCACGATGGGAATTAGAAAAATAAAGAGCGAACGAATAAACTTAATTTTAATTAATTAATGATAACTTCAAATTTTAATAAATAAATAATTTAATTAAAATATGTTTTCTTGATAGAGCAAAGGATACATAAATGAGTCACGCATACGGAAAAAGTAATTTTACAGTTCGGTAAGAGAGGACAATACTTCATTTTAACGAATAAAGTTGTCGCACAAATATCGGCCCCCGAAGCCACTGCTGAGGGATATTCTATCTTGGGAGCGCGCACTATCGGGGACGCACAGAAATGGACGTGGTGGAAAGGCAGTTGGGAAGTTGGAAATGGCATGTCGGTCGTTGCTGGCCAATTGCAGAGTTCCAACGGAGTGCGATCTACAAGGAGGGAGCAGGCTCGCGGCCGCGGATGGTGGCCTACTGGCCGAGAACTTTGAATCATTCGCCGGACACCAGCCGAGGCGAGGAGGGACGACGGGAGGGAAAATAACCGCCAAAATAAACGCCGATTGTCTTTTCATGTTTCACTGAGACAGGGGAGATGCTCACGGCCGTTCTCGCATCCCGATTTCCTTGGGCAACCGGTTGAACAAACGTAATTCTCGTCAGCTTACTGCCAGTGTCTTGGACAATTTTACATTTGGACGCCCGAGTCACAAAATCGGGAAAATATTTCCATGGGTACCTAAAACAACAGCAATGCACGTAATTAGAAAATATTCCCTGCCGTCCAGGTGACTTTCCCAAAAGGCCGGCTAAGTTCAAAAATTGTTATGCAAATTAAGGCGAACGCATAGGCCGCTGTTTTCAAGTAACAGCAACCGACAATGCAAGGCTCTTCGTTTCAAGACTCTCGAGTTCCGTCTAAGGGGCCTTGAGTTAAAAAAAAACACCCAGTTTGCGGCCTTGTTTACAGTTGCTTTACCGTCCTGGGAGATTTGTGCAACGGTTTCAAAAGGGAAACTTATTCAAGAAATGGCCAATGTTAGAAAACTAATGTGCAAAGTCCGAAAATTACGCACTGAGTTCAGACACTCATTTCACTAGGAGAAAGACTGTTTACATAAGGCTAGAGAAATATACGGTCCTTGCCACAAGTGAAAAGGATTACCTTATACGTAACCAACTTTCACCAAAGAAAATTGACACTAGTAACGGGGGATAAATAACAGAACTCCAGCCATAAAATTTCCATATGCGTGGAAAATACGTTCTAGGACTGCGATTATCGTCTTATACCTATGAATGAGTCAGCAAGTACACTTTAAAATTGTTCGAATTAAGTTGAGCAATTTAATGATTTGCTACAGAAATAATTAAAAAAAAATAATTTTAAATTACTTATGGTAATATGATGAAGTTCCACTAGCCAGGAGGGAGGAATGTTTTATCAATAAAAAACAAGCGCATACTTATTATGAGAAAAATATTAACCTGATGCAGCTGCACATTTTAATAGCAGGTACTCGATAACCTCGCCCCTACCACGTAAGAATCATCAACAAAAACCTAAGGTTTCAATTTTAATAATGAATCTCACAAAAATTATTGTAAGAACATCACAATTCCTGTGACATGAGACAAATATTTCAATACCTTAAATGAAACGAATTCCATTTACCTATAAAGCATTCGTAAAATAGACAATATTTCGGCTTCTCTGGAAAATTATGAACTCTGCTACAAAATTATTTTCGCAAAGCAGTGAAATAATTTTGACAACAATACACTTCTTCCACGACAGAGGAGGAAAATCACTTTAACTAGAACTTGAGTATACACCAAATAGATACATGTTGAAATCCTTCGATTCAGTTATAAACACCCACTCCATTCCTAAACCGATTCCTAAACCCATCGCTACGCGCTGGATCGTGCTATTGTTGATCTGATTCACTAGCTCCCAACGAAGTAAATAATCAACAGCATTCCATACTGTTCACTTTCCCATCATTAAGTTCCCGCTACAAATTGATCCAAAAACACTATTTACAGACAATTCCATTAAAATTTAACATATATCCGAGAACAAAACATCATTCAAACCTATGCATCGCTTAGGAAAAAAATCGAAAATTATAGACGTAAGGTAATATTATGGAAGGGATGAATAAGAAAAATCTATTTACTTACGTGCCAAGAAGTTCTTTCAGGTTGTATTTATCCTCAACGGATGGTTGTTTTTCAGTGTCTTTGCCATCCTTTTTCGTCTTCTTGGAAGAATCTTTTTTCCCAAATAAAGGCATCTTCTCTTCAGACTATAACATCCAAACAATGTATACGCCTTCACGAAAAGCCACTGTTATGACTATCCCGCCTATACGGAGCGCGAAGTACACGTAACCCAGAGAAGGTTCACCGTGAGCAGTCTGCTATGACAATCACACTGAGAGTTTCGTTCTTAAAGGTCAATCGTATTGTAACGGTAATTAAAACAAAAAGATCTACAAGACTTGATGGTATTCATTGCTATTGGTAACGCTGACGTAAATCGTTATCCATCAGGTCCATTGCATGACAGAAAGACAAACCAAATCACCTGCGAAACACGTTAGCACACTTACAAACCTTGGCAAGTGCATGACGTCAATAACTGGACCTGCGCGTTAGCGATGACATCTAACAGAAAAATATGACTATCGAAAAGCGGATTCATATTTGAAGTTCTGCGCGGTAAACATGCGTGTGGGAAACTTAAATTTAACTGCTTATTGCTTTTCGGTAAGTTTCTTCCTCTAATCTGTGTTTTATAAACTTTGAAAAAAACAACTTTAATTTAAAATTTTCAAATCATTATTTTATTCCTCTATGTACTTTTTTATGAGGTAAGTAAATACGTACAGATTTGCATGGCAATGAATGGTTAATTCGCGCGCGAGGCTTGCGTGACATGCACTAACTTATTTTTTCTTTTCTTTATTCCTCACGAAATAATATGTATAAGTAAATGCATCTCATTCATACTTGTAAGAAAATTCTTTAATTATTTATAGCCAAATTTAGTGGAATGGTTGGTTATGAAATAGTTATTTTGTTTTTTTAGCTCAGGTAGTAGTAGTCCACTCCTTAAGTACGATTCTCTTCAGCAGTAACAATAACTGTTTGCAGGAGAGGTGCCTTAATAATGTTATTTGCAAAATATTGCATTTTACGGATACCAGGTGGAAAGTTGTATCATTTATGTATTGCAATTACTTACAAATAATACGTTCATTATCTTATACCAATTTGTGTTCTGACAGCGACCACACATCAATGAGTAAAAAAATAATAGTAATTTCCACATTGATATATTCTTTAAAAGGGAAGTAAATATTTATTTATTCACTTTCTTGTGGTTCTATGTTGTTTGTAGTTGCATTTTCTACATTATACTTTGCGTATGTAAATACAGAGTTATTTCCAAATCAGTTTTGTTGCAAACCATTGTCTAATTTTTGCTTAAAAACAACTTTTAATGCAATAACTATCATGAGAAAATGGCGAACACACCTTTAAATAAATATAATTATAGATGAGAGGCCATTAACCCTAGTAGCACAAGATATGCTGAGCATGTGCTCAGGAAATGCTTGGTATTTT
>LYUA01000560.1:380750-394625 GCA_002093875.1 Calopteryx splendens | reverse complement strand
ATCAACACAATGAACATATTTGTAAAAAATATGTTTAAAACATGTTTTAAACCAATTGTGCACTAGGTAATTCTTTCCCATTATAATTTTTTCTAAGTGCCTAGCAATTCTATTCATCATATTTTTTGCAAAAAATGCTAAACTTTATAAATTTAAAGGAAATGAATTTCCTATCCATATCCTCTTAACTTGTGAAATTATAATTGTGCCTCCAAATCTGTATTTGGAGCAAGACAAACGGTATTCTGTGAATCTTCCTCTTCCTTGGATTACCAATTGAATGGCTTAAATAATGTATGGTCTGCTGATGCGTAGGATATAAACACATAATGATATAATTCAGTCGTGAATTATTGTAAGCTTCCCTCAGAACAGGAAATACAGTGCCAATGTTGACATACGATGCCAAGATTATTGTAACAATGCCAATGCAAAGACATGTCTACTATAGGTTCCTGTACAACTGTTATACTGCATTATTGCCAAAACACCTATTGCAACATCAAGATTTCTATGAAATTGAGTTTAAATATTGAAGCAATCTTATCCTGAAAATCTCAGCATTTGTTACAGTAACGATTTTTTTCTCTCGATTGTTTGGGAACAATACTAATATATTGATTCAACAATTTTGAAAAAAATAACCAAAAAATATGATCTCAGAAGCAATGGTTAATGGAATGTTATGTCAGGTTAATGTGGTGGGTATTTGGTAGTTTGGCCTCTGGGAAAACCTGATGCAAGACAAAGACTTATTGGGATACCAGGGGTATGACTACTAATTTGCTGCAGGCTTCTGCAAAATTTTCAAGTATTTTACAGTGGCAATTTACAGAGGTACAAAAATTCCATGATTTAGAATGGTAATATTATCTTGGAAGTGGAGGGGGTTAGAGCACAGTTCAGCTGAGACAAATTGGTGCCCATGGGAAATAGGTATATTTTGACCTTAATGGATGAGTGGAGAGTAGCTATGCCAGTACAATTTGCTAAGGTCCAATGACAGGGAAGAGGACCAGGCAATATATTGTGTATATTTTTATTTTTCACTGTAGCATCATTGTTTCCATCTTACATTGCATTCCATTCATTGTTGAGCCTTCAATATCAGCATTACTACAGAGCTGTAATCAATGCATTATCCTTGATGCAGTGCTGCCGCAATAAAGTTGACTATGAAATGAAAAGGATATGACAAGATTCCAATCTTCCCAAGAGTGGAAACATTATCACTAGGTTCCCTGTGGGTGCATGAATGTTTTGAAGTTTTTATTTATTTCTTTATCACTCTTCCTCTACCTATTTCAAATTCGATGCCTATTGTAAATCTCAGTTGTGCGATATAAATTGAATACAAGAGAATAATACATAAGTATTGATTATTAAGGATATATTTATTTTTGCTGTTAATTATAATTTATTCCGAATAGTATGTAGTCATTTTTTTTCTTCATGCCTTTGGTGCTTGAAGGTACAGCTCTCGAGAAAGCTTATAGCAGTGCACAGTAGTGGTTTTTGGGACTGTTAGGGTCTGCTTTCTTAGAACTGGTTGATGTAGGAGGAGGAGTAATAACTGTGTGCCACTGTTTACAATGATCCCAAACATTTGTCTTCCCTGCCAACCTCAAAATGCTCAACCTATTCAGTGATATTTTTGATTTGATAATAAAGTTTAGAAGCCATTAGGTTGGTATTGTTATACTATTTTGATAAGAAATCGTGTGTGAAATTGGTCCTCATATGTATCAGCTTGCATGGCAGTCTATTTTCATGAACCTTCTCGTTTTGTTCTCATTTACCACCGAAATATGTGAGGATATATTTATTCCCTGGTTTCAGGATTGTACTTGCATGGTTTGTATTGTGCCAAAGGACCAGTAGCTCATGTATTCTAAGATACCTTGACAATCTAATATTCAAAGAATTCACGCAGCTCAAGGCTAGCCATGCAACCAAACATCATGACTCGTAATTCACTCTGTAAGGCAGTAATTGATCCTTACACTTCACTGCCACCCTACCTCCTCCACAGCACATTGGAAAATTGTTTGCAAATGTCACTTTTCTGCAGCGAGGGTACCTGAACTGGTAATATCCAAATTTACGGTTCAATGAGATGCCTGGTGCTGCGCATGTGCTATTTACTTTTTCAGTAAGCATTTTACCAAGCGTCCTTAAAAAAAACGATATACCAATAATTGAACAAGCAAATGAATATTTATAAGTCCATTGATACAATAATTTACACGCTGCCGAATTTTATGCGAGTCATGTATATATCACTTTCTAAAGTGTGCAAGAGTATTGCCATAGTGTCATTACCCATGTAGTAATAGGTCTTTACAGTATTGCACATATCTGCATTATTATTATACGTTCATAATATCTTTGTCGCTGACCTTTCGGGTGAACTCAGAACTTGTCGAGCACCTCCGCTACATGGGGGTGGAAGCTCATCCAGAAGGGGGGGTGGCACAACAACAGTGTTGCCATTTCTCTTGGAATGCACATGACACAAGGCATGCTCCCAGGCATGATGGTCGACACATGACTAACCTTGGCAACACTGCGTAAGGAGAGCTAAAATGCACACCGTGAAAGTTGGAGAGCAACTGAAATTATCGCCGGTTAAGCCACGCCCGCTTCATTGCTATTGGTTCTCAAAAAGTCACGTGACTGTGACCATTCCGTTCCCATGAGCAGAAATAATATTAGGCAATATCATAATATTTTAAGGAATTTAGCACTTTTTAAGCACTGCATAACATAAAGCTCCCTTGCATCACAGTATTCATTGTTCAGGTCCACAATCCTCCTTTGATGCCATCTAAAATGCAAATCCCTCTCCCCCATCCACCTAGCTCATCAAACTTTCTCCTCTCGATCACAACCTCGACATCTCACTGCCTTCCAATATCTCCCGTCTCCACTTTTTCTGCCTTCCTTGAATATTTCCCAACAACTTTCTCTCTTCCCTTACCATGCCTAACATTTCTTCACTTTTCTCCCTTTCCATATATTTTATTTTCTCCATCATTCTTCAGGGCTGCATTACAAACTTCAAGTGTGTTATCTCGACATCCTTTGGATGGATAAAGATTGGCATCAACAAATTACAGTGCGTTTCCTTAGAAAAAAATCTGAGTGAACATTTTTTTACACTTTCTCCTTGGAGGGGAGGTTCTTCTACTCCTGCCACCACACTATCTCTTTCATGTGTCTTCCTCCCCAGGATTATCATAACATTGTGGCTAGCATTTGCTCTCTATTTTAGATTTACACTCTCAACTATTATACTTTGCTTTTGTCCTACTTTAGCATTTGCAGATTGGGATTTACTTTTTTGATGTGAATTTACAGTTTTAGTGATGCTGAAATCTAGAGTAACCTGGGACTCCTATGTAGGCTCGTAATGATTAGTAGTTTGAATTTCCATCGAAAGTAGAGAGGAGATTGGGCAACATACCATAATTTTCGCTTCAAAATCAGAAAGTAGGGTATCTATGCTTAGCACCAGCCCTCTGGCAGTAAAAGGGTGAATATGTCGCTTACATGTAAAATATATCATCTTGAATTTCACAGTTGGAACTTTTGATATGACAGATACTAGTGAATGATATATTGGAATAATGTTATCCAAATCGTTTCAGATATTACTTTGTGGAAACTTTTCCTACTTAAATGAACTGCAACTTTGTAATTTTCCTCATCACAATTTGTTAGACACTGACCTTGGTAAGATTCACAGTTTCAGGCTTGATGTGGTTGAAGGAATCCATAAAAAACAAGAAATTTTATCACCTTATCACAAAATAAAAGATTTAATGCACAACTCCCATTTTGACTCAGGTGCCAGACATGTCTCGTACCTGGAGATGGCTTGGTGAATTGAAACGTGTGTTGTGCATTAAATCTTTTATTTTGAGGGAAAGTGCTATGAACTCTTTTTTTATTAGGTACTGATCATAGTATCGACAGATGACTGTCATTAGCAACGATAATTACAGTCATCCTTTGAAATTGAAACCTGGCCAATCTTTAATAAATTGTGGTGTGAAAAATTATAAATTAGCAGTTCATTTAAATACGATGATAAGGTAGTTGGTGATGGGTTTATAAATGGTGTCTATCCTCTTCTTCAGTTGATGATATGTCATTTCATATGACATCAGTCATGACATATGTGATACCCAAACATCATGACATAAAACTGCACAACTGACATAAAACAGGTACAGATCATTTACTTGTCACCCTCTGCTACACAAATTGTTTACATTAATTATGTTACACATTGTATAAATATCTGGATGAACAATTGATTCTCCCCAAATTCCAGAGGGCTATCATAAGTTGCACAAGGAGTTATTGTTCCTTTATAAGAAAAGCATAAGAAATAGGGCAAAAAAGGAGGGATATATCAATGATATTTGAAAATATCGTGGTGCCACCACGATAACATTCTCATCATGCTTAAATCACTATAAATTAACAAAATCTACATGCCTAATTACCATTCATGGTGCTCCCTTTTGGGTTTGGCACTTTCTAGAAAATCCTGGTTTGGCTAGTATAAAAAGAAACTTACTATCTCTACTTCATTCACCTCTGTTACAGTCATACTTAATTTCATAAATGCTCTTCTGTGCCTGAAACTTCTGTTCCATGCCTTGAGAGCCTATTAAATTGCATTGACCAATGAGTTCCTCAGTCTACACCGTCCTCTCAAACCAATTATGTACTCATCTCTCATGTATATGTTTGGTGATTTATTCTCATTCATTGTCTCAGAATGACCAAACTACCATAACAGGCTTCTTTTATACTTGTCTATAACTGGTGTATTCCGTCAACATTCTTTCATAACCTACTCATTCCTCACCCAATATTGCCTATTTTATCCTCCAATGAATCCTCAATTACTCCATACCTCTGACATCTAGCTGACATATATGTTTATTGTGGGATACTCAAAGGCCATTCCCTATCAATATTGTGGAAAAGAGTACAATTTTCTAAAATTCCATTTTTGCTGCCTTAGAAAAATATTTTTGGTAAGCATGCTCCACATACTAACAGCAACATTTCTACCAGCATCATACACCTTTTGATCTCTTCATATATCCTATCATCTTTCACAAATCACAAAGTTCACATTCATCACAGTCAATAACACCACTCTTATTCTTTATCACATTCAGAAGAGCCTTCTATCCATCTCCAAAAAAGCTGCTTATTTTCTTCAAAATCAGTTTGCATGTTTTCTGCTTTGGCCATTTATATCTTTTCTTTCATTTCTTCTGAGACTTTTTGCATTCAGTATTTTCTCTTTTAAAGCATTTGTTAACACTATGCTCTGAGCTTCCTTACATTTAGCTGCAATCATCCCGTTATATGCCATTTCCCATCCCAGAATCTTTTGCTTCTTCAATCCAGTAGGCATCACCTTTTGTCCTCCTGACCACACCTTTTCAATGTACACTTTCAGTGCATCGACAATCTAGCCTTTCATCATCTCCCTCACACTTTCGTTTTGGGTTAATTTTCCCGTTCCACCTGATTTCAATGAAGCATATCCTCAAGTATACATTGGTACTGCATTCTTATATTTTTGTCTTGGTGCTTTTCAACTTTTGCTCTTAATTTCTTATGTGCTCTAATTTTTCTTTCCATCCTCCATCTCCCTATTTTCACTTTAAAAACTACTGAATATTGGCCTATTCTAGTAGCTTCATTTTGCTGGTCAAGTTTTGGCTGTGGAGTCTTTATACAGGAAGAAAGATGACCTATGTGAGTAAAATTTTAACGCTGCCTGTCTATTTTTTAATAACTTCTTATGTCATTTACTTGATGGTACATGATATGTAACTTACATGATGTTTGGAGGTCTCTCTATTTAATTTGAATACATTTTTTTTCTTTTTATGACACAAAATGGGTGACGCAATTTTTGTGGAACTTGTGTGATGAAATAAGGCAATTATATTTGAAATAGGAAAATATGAATTAACTATTTATCATCTATAAAATTTATAATTTTGGGATTATAAGGGTTCAAAACATATAAAATCACTATATTTAATTCTGGTTACTTGGAAAAGAGCAGAGAGTATGAATCACTAAAATTACATTGCAAGAATTTTATATCCAATTCATTTAATTAACATAACGGAACCCAACACACTACATTCATCATGCCAACTTTGCAGAGGTCTCCATTCTCTTCCATGGGAAAACCATTCATTCATTTTAGTTATACAGCATCCTCAAATGGTGCACTGAAGGTTTGTGGAATAAATTGCTGAAAAATGTGTCCAATTTCCATCACAAATGTATAAGTGGCCTTCCAAATATGACGGCATAAAAGTAAATTTCTGATACAATGATAGTGAAAGAAAAATTAGGCTGTGGGGTGACAGTTTTCTCCCTTTTTATGTAGAAATATGTAATAATAATTCACAAACAGTGTCAAAATAATGCTTTCAGTTTCACACATTAAGGCATTATCTATATTCTTACTTATCCTGTATTTTGGACAAATTTACCCTCTCCAATTTTTAGCTGAATTTAAATTTAAATATTTAATGTTTTTGCCAAAAACTAATGCAAAAGAAAAGCAGATAAAATTTAATATTTTTAACTGAGAGCAAAACTCTTTCAGGATCATATTTAGGGATTTCCATTAGATTCAAGCCGATGAGGATAACATGAGTCTCCTAAATAATATTTTTTATTAATTCACCACTAATTTTCTTTCATATAAACTAGCATACGTTAATTCCTTTGTGTTCTTGACATTCATCTATATTTTGGCATTTATATACATAAATGCATCCCATCCAACATCATCCAATGATGCAATGCTGAATAGGTGTGGCAAGTGTATAATATAAATCAGGCAGTTGGTACTTACCTCAATATCAACATGGGCATTAAATTTTTAAAATATTTTTCATGGATAAAATAAAGAATTAGTCAAGAGTTTGATTTTATGAATATGCTCTCACCGGTAATACTTTTACATGTTCATCTTTTGGTATTGTCAAATCCATTTAACTTTATTTGCCTCTTATCTAGAGCATGATCCCTGTATTGAAGGAGAAACCACCTGAGGTTGTTTTCCAGTGGTGCAGTAAACCTTGATGACCTTGGGTTGAAAATACCTTAAAATGCATGGGTATTTATTTTCATTTCTTAAGAGCCTTTCCTGGTCACATGCAGTATTCTTTAACATCTAACTCAACCAGTCTCGAACTCATTGATTGGTGGTTTTTGTTAAGTGGAAAGATAACCTAGTGGTCAATCTTATAGCACTTGAAGTCCACACCATTTTATGGTCATTGAGGGACAGGTCTCTTGCCCAGAAATCTGTAGTGCATATCAAATCACACCACTTGTGCCTAACAGGGTGTATCATCAGCTAAACCCAGTGTAGAAAATCCTTTCATGGGAGTGAATTCACCTCATGGGATGCCAGCTCATAGGTCTGTCCATTTTAAATGCCCATGGAGACTTTGTTTATGGTTCTCTTCTTTGTCCTAGAAGTTGTACAGTGAGTTATGAAACATTCAATGAACCTAAATAAACAGTTCAAACAAAGTATTGACAGCGGATTGCATCCTAGTATTTTGCCATTTAATATCTTGCCGTCCTAATTTTTTGACTGACTCTCAGAACTATTATGCTTGAGTTAATAGTTATAATGTGGAAGTATCAAGCAGCCAAGGCTCATTGTACTATTAGTGGCAGGAGAGAGTAGGAATCATCTAGGATTTTATGAAATAAAGCAAAAGAAAATGAAAAGCATGCATTAGCATTTGTGTATTTTTAATGAAGTGCAATGGAGTTCAAGGGTTAATATCCGTTCCACTACCCCAATTCAATGTTTTTAAATTGTTCCATCCATTACCTTAATTCCATCTGGTTTACCATAGCACTTGAAACATTTTCTGCACTATAAGGTTATAAAATTTGAAAATGCTTTCCATCCTATTGGAATCAAACACTCAAGACACTGGTAAAATATCCAAGTGGAACATGGGCTTAGCTTTTCGTCATGAGCACATGAATCACTTAGCTTTTGATTTTTATAACTCAAGTCACAGGAATTTCTCATAATATCACAGTGAAGGGCACATCAGTAATTTTTGAGATAGATATGATTTTGAGAATTCCATTAGTAGGGTGAGGAGACTTGGCTTATGACCCTAAGACTTAGGTTAGAAATAAATGCCAAGGATATAGTACACACTTAACACTCATACTATTACTGTGCAGTTTGTGCTGTTATCATTTTGGGAAGTTGTCGATAGCTTACCAGTGGGGGTACCATGGTGCCCATGCTGTGAATCTCATTGTTTACAGATTTAATTGGTGCATTTCAACTATAACCAGATTTTGAAAAAAATTCTGCCTCAGGTTTTGACACTGTTCATTTTATATATTAACAGACCAACTAGACCCAAGTATATGCATTAACATTTTGATCAAAAGTCAATAAAGGTAAGTCAATCGACCATCAATACAACAGGGAGGGCACTCCTGCAATCCCCACATATATATTATGCAATTAAGGTAAACAGTCATGCAGTACATAAAAATCTTTATTTAAATAAATTATTGTTACATGAGATATTTGAAAAATAAATTGTGGTATATACCAAGCCATAAGGATATCATTTTTGCACATAAGCACTTTGTAACAGGAAAATACAATACGCAACACAAAACAAAGAATGATAGTTTTTCATCAGACTACATGAACAGCATTTAAAAAAAATACACTTGCATTAAGAAAATTAAATTTCTAAATCACAACATCATTTCTTTTGCAAAGCACCCATGGAAACTACATATTACCCATGACTAGTTACACAAATCTCACTCTCTGCTCCCTCATGCAACTGTTTACTTGCTTAGCTCCATTATAGGTGTTTGAAAGGAGTCAATCCAATTGTTTTGCATATTTTCTATCCTTTGACTTCTGTAAATATAAAAAATAAAGCTATAGTTCATGCTGCAAAATTTAATATTAAAGAAAATGTTATTTCTTAAATCCTGTAAGAAATTTTACATGAACACTAGATAATAGAATTTATGAATTAGTATTGTTATTAAATGATTTAGATAGATTTTGTCTATTTGGATTCATCTATGAGTAAGGGTATCCAAATATAGCAACTTTGAAATATGGGAAAATATATTTTTTCCAATACACTGCAAAAATATTTGTTTACTGGCATTTATGTAGAATCCTTTGAATACTACTCGATAGATTGCTTTAGGTTCTTGTATTTCAAGTAAGCCTACAAATAATTTTATCTCAGAGTGTTTCAGTTTATTTAATCTGTTAAATGAATATTAAATATGGGAAAATATATTTTTTCCAATGCACTGAAAAAATATTTGTTTACTGGCATTTTGGTAGAATCCTTTGAATACTACTTGATAGATTGCTTTAGGTTTTTGTATTTCAAGTAAGCCTACAAATGATTCTATCTCAGAGTGTTTTAGTTTATTTAATCTGTTAAATGAATATTATTTATGATTTTATCAAATAACCTTCAGGAGTTAGGGAAAACAAATGTAATTTTTATTTAATTTGCTCATATTCATTTTAAAGATCCATCGGTTTTTAATATGGAAACTGAAAATAGACTAATTTCAAATTGGTCTGTTTTCTTCACCTTGGCAATGCATATATGTTGCCACCATCCATAAACTCCAACCTGTTTATAAATGCTAAATTGCAAGTGAGTTGGTCATTCATGCCACAATGTGATCATTGTAAATATACACTGAAGATGTGTCTGTATAGTAAATTGAAAATATATTCAGGTAATATTTGAAGAGCTTCCTTTGAAAGTAGGTTCTCTTAAGAAGTATTTTTTTATCATTTGAAGTGTGTTTAATTGGGTAATTCATGGTGTGAGTATCTAAAAAAGAGTATTAACATATCTATAATTTTAAATTGATTTAATGTTACCAATTGAAATTTTATGTACTTAAATAATAAGGGTATCAAGTAATATGGCAGCCCAATTGGTAATATCAGCAAGAATTGTGGAGTTCTCTCTTCATTGACATCACTCTCACTTGATTGCAAAAAATTATTTCTGTCTTAGAAAAACTTAATAAAAATACTCTTTTACCTCAATTGGTAAGATTTGTAGCCATTTAATGTGTGTGGATACAAGAAATTCTGAATAGCTAAAGCAAAATATTTTGAAAAAACTTTGTTTTGCACAAAACTATTTGGCACTCGTAGGCAGCTTTCAGACTGTTTACTTAGTAGATAATGGGATGGAAGTCACATTAGAAGGTTAACCTCGGATACACCTAAGTACAAACTTTGTAGTATCATGGTTAGCCCATAGTTTAGGATGTGTCATCACATATTTTGAATTTAATGTTTCATCCCTTTGATAGACAAGAGAGAGAGTTTTCCAAGTACACCGGTAAACATAATGGTCAGCACTGATGATGGATGTGAAGCAACATTGCAGCATATGACCAATGGGTGTATTGAAATAGTTTTCGCCTTAATCGGCCGCAGGAAAGAGGAGGAGGGGGACAGTGGAAGCAAAGACAAGGAAGCCTGGGAGTACATAATAAATGCCAGTCACAAAAGCCCCCTCTAGTACTTCTCCGTCACCTGGCATGGCCAGGTGTCGGAGCAATCACCTTCATTACCTTGTTAGAAACATGCTCAATTTGACTATGGAAAGATATTTCAAAATAAAGACCCCTAATGTCCTTTACATTTAGCATTGCTAGCAGTTTATGTATGCATCCATATAGCAGTGTATAGGTAGGTTTATAGATATAGTAAAAGTTACCTATATGAAAATATTTTGGCACAGGCCATTTCTTCACACCAGGATAAAAATTTGTTTAAATTAAGTTAAAAATAATTTTGTCAGATATATAGTAACCGGCATGAATATTTTATAACACCTGCAAGGAGTAGACATTTTGTATCAGAGTAGTTATACTGCACATCACTGCTCAACAAAGAGTGAAAACAGCAGGGTCACTGAGAGAGAAGCCTGAAGGACTTCTGAGTTAGCAACATTTTAACTTTGAAAATGTTAGACCTCCTAGGGAAGTAAGTAGGTTTCCAACCACATTAGAAGAGGACCAGAAAATCCAGTGTGCCCAAACTTCATGATTAATGGGGAAATATTCACAAAATAAATGGTTTTTAAGAACATTGTAAATAACTGATGGTTGACCTGATGGTTGGTCTTCATGTTAATAATCAAGTAATATTGATATTAAAGTAAAAAGGTTGCTGCAGAACATCCCATAAAGAAGCCATGCTGGTGCTGATGCCAAATATGCCAGTACTCAGGATTCACACACATTTTGCAACATTTCACATTGCTTCTCTCCATTGAGGGTAGCAAAATTGCCTCTTTCCTTGCTTCTAGAGTAGACTACTTTGGCCCAATCTAACTGGCAATGAAATTTCTTTTCATCCAGCCCATTCACTTCCCCCGGCACAAGAATTTCAAAAAAATATGTAATCCAGTCCTGATTGCATATGGGGTGTGTTAACATGCCACCCTAGTAACAATTATGGCTGAAAAAATGAACGAAATTTGCATGCACTTGGACATTACATGTACATCATACATATGCATCATCATGCAATACAATGTATTGTATGATGATGCATAAATAAATACTTGGTCCATATGGGCTTTGAGATTAATTTGTATGGGTTAAACCAAGTTAAAAAAATTATGTTGAAGGCTAATCTATCATTTTTTGTTTGCATGCATTTCATATAATATCAGTAGTTTTTTAGTTAATGTGTATTTTTCCTTTTTATAAAATGTTTTACAAGCCTTCTTGTATGATATAATATTTTATAAATGAATTCTTCATATTGTGTCATTAGGGTATTGGAAAAGAAGCTTCACTTTATTTTGGCATAACAAGGCTGACCACACAGAGAAAAGGAGAACTAGGAGCATCCAACCAGGGATATATTTGGACCTCATCTTTCGATCCAACTCCTCAAGTAGCAATTAGGCTGAATCAGTAAGTCAAATTTTTATTTTATTTATTTATTATTCAATTGCCTACACACAGTACTAGGCCAATCACAGTGGAATGGTACAACAAAGTTTTAACAAAGACGAACCCATACATCCATGGCCTAGGTGCTGGATGAACCTAGGCAAGATTCAAACCCATGACCTTCAGTTTGATAGTTGAGGATGTTTCCCCTCCATCCCCGTGGAATATAATCATAGTTTTTATTTATCTTAATAAATGGTATACACCATATCACATCACAAACTGTCATCTGTCTGTCTGTCATCAACTATCACTGTCATCACAAACCAAAATATGCAGGTAAATACATTTTGAACTTAAATTAGACTAAAATTACTTTCAAAGTATTCCTCAATTGAATAAAGATGGCACTTAATTAGCCATGCACATATCCTCTTCCTAAATTGGTACGGATCTTTTGCTCTAAGCTGGGATGGTAATATATTTTAGATTCTAATATTTACTTGTGGAAGGAATTATAATTTAGTGACAATCAACAATACTGAACATTCAGTTTCTCTCTTGCACTGGTGGTATAAATATGTATGATCTACAGGAGAATGTCTCCAGATTATCTTTAACATAGAGAAGAGCTCTATAGACATTTTAGCTAAAGACAGGCATAATTGGCATATTGGTTAAAAAGAGGTCTACAGTGGTCTAGAGGGTGAGCATTAGCAATAATTCTGACAGCATATTTTTTTAGCAATAGAAATTGATTAGCAGAAATAGCATGCTCCCTTAGTTCCTCCCCATAGTTGATATGACAATGAAAAGATGCATAGTAAAGTGACATTAGATTCTGAGTGAGAATCAATGTTCTTAGCTTTCTTAACCCTTTTACTGCGGATTTTTCGATCTATCAGCCCAGTTCTCTTGTGCAATAACTGAGGAGGGCTGATTAATCGGCCATGTCATTCTACTCGGCGAAAAATCCCTAAGTGAAGGACTTTGTGTATGAATCTCAAGGTCTCCGTTATCAGTGATGATATTTTTTGCCTATAAATATATAAAAGCGATATTAAAAATATTACTATCATAAACCCTAAATTAAACTCACTAGAATTTTTTTACAAGGGACTTGCATTTTCACAAAAAATGGCCTAGCCTTTTTGGAATAAACATACAAATTTTGGTCAGCAGTTAAAGGGTTAAATTGTGTATTGCCTTGCTTAATTTGTTGCAGGTCCAACTAATGTGACCACCCCATTTTAATTTAGAATCTGTCTGAATCTCCAATGATTTAACTTATTCAGTCCCAGTATTATTTATATTAAGACTTTTTTTTGCTAGTATTTAGAATTATAGGTGCCATTGTCATTGAACCAATCTAGAGCCTGCCTTTAGTTATTCTCATATTGCACCAATAAATCTCCTAAATTGTTGCATTTTTGTACCATCATCATAGAGAACTGACTATGTTGTCATATTAAATGATAAGTCATTAGTCATTGCAATGAATAAAATAGGCCCAAGGACTGAGCCCTGTGGAACTCTTTATTTTATTGTGCAAGCCTCTTATCTTGTGCCATTCAGTTCTACACACTATTTTCTATTAGATATGACCTCATGAGATTTAATTCATTGTCTTTAAAGCCATAGCACTCTAGCTTCCTGAGCAAGGTGGAATGTTCAAAATAGTCAAATGTTTTACTGAGATTACACAGTGCCATTGTGACTGATTTTCTATCCTCAACGGCATTAGCCGCTTCCCTGACTTACCCGAGATAACTCGGGCTCCGAGGTGGCGCAAAATCTGGCACATGGTACACCAGTGGTGTCGGCAGGAAAAAAAACGTAAATAATTTA
>LYUA01000560.1:345638-357518 GCA_002093875.1 Calopteryx splendens | reverse complement strand
GGTCGGGACGGGACGAGTCGGGTGGAATAAAATTCAACACATGTTATCATGTGAAGACTCGCACATTAAAGCGGGACGGAGCGGGCTCCCGCGCGAGACCCGCCGTCGCCCGCCGTGTGTCTGAACTTGAGCGGGGCGAGCGCGGGCGGGAGCGAGCCTTTTCGCTTTCTTGACATGTGGTAGCTTGCCTGAGCTCGCACACTGAGCGGTCAGCCCGCGCGATAGTTCCGTAGCGAGGATGTCCTTATTTGTCTTTATCCACCGCGTTTAAAACGTTAGTGTACGAAAAAAACGCCGTGCGGGTTTCCCGACCCGCCTCGTCCCGCCTCGCTGTCAATCCGCTAGTGTACGACCGGCCTTAGTGAGTGAACGACTGCGTTCGCTTTTTCGGATGCGCACCACCTCTTTCTTGGAGCGGTACTGCGCCGACAGCTACCGAACTAGCGTCTGTTTGCTACTCAAAGGTCTTTGAAAAAACGGCCACTCTCGTGATGATCTCCTTTACTACCTTGGGAGTCTCTTGTTCAAGTCACCAAAAGAAATTGATCTTCCTCCCTCGCCGGAAATTTATAGCGGCTGCCTCATCTACCAAGTTTGATATAATCTTTCCAAAACAATATACCATACCCATGAATGAATTTTGCAAATAAATTATTATTAAACTTTCCATGTCAAACTATGGTGACAGATGAATCCCACAGTAATAATTGCGAATGGTTGGTTTGATGACAGATGGATAATGCTATTTTTTTTATTAAAACATGACCCTTTTCGAAGAAAAACTAATTAAATAATTTTATTGGCGTGATAGTCTAGGGGGTAGAACCTACTGGCGGAAGAGCCGAAGTTAGAATCACAGATACATCACAGATCACAGACAGTTTGGATACCCCCGAGCAAAGTTCAGTTTGTGATTTTGCGTTCCAAATTTTGCAGGGAAATTGGTGGGAGCACAGGAAAAGAAAATAGCTCCCCTACACTGAAAATTTTAATATCACCCACTGCAGGCCCTACAGTCTGTAGGACTTAATCACCTACACAAACAAATTTTTGGGTTAAATTCTGCAGTTAAAACAAATCTAACTTTTTTAAAAATCTCGTTTGTCACTTTTAGGATATATTCAGAATCAACCAAGACTTTACGAAAGTGAGCAATTTTATTAAAAAGCAAAAAGAGTTTACATTTGTTGATGGTTTTTATTTTTTGGGTGAGTGGAATGGATGCCTAGCGCACCCAGAGGATGCTACGGGGGTTGGTAACCGCCATCCCCCTCCCCTGATCCCAGTGCCACAGCATTTCTAGTTGGTAGCTACGCCAACAAGCAGGGCTACAACTGGGGGGGTTGAAGGGGTGGTCGAGTGGGACGTATTCCCCAGGTGCCATAAAAACATAAGGTTTTAGCATACTGAATATTACTAGGAAATTATGTTAAGTACATCACAACACACAATTTTTTCGGAGGCGGGGCACCTATGGGGGTGCCAGAATCCATGTTGGCCCCAGGTGACATAGACCCTGGTTGTGGACCTACATGCAATTGGAACAAAGCCTTAGATAATCAAACCATGATGGACAGTGTCGATTATATAAAATTGACTCAACAAGAACAGGTCATGAAAACGTCACATACACTATTGGCTCAAGAAATGTGAATAGATGTGCACAGAAAGAAACAAGGATTAATTAATCATATTACTTCAAAACAAATGGATGCCCTGCATACATATTAAACAAAGTGTCAGGGGACTGATGACATTGCAATTGATGGTTATATAGTTTGATATTGTGGTCAGGAGTTTATGATAGGCTACATGTCAACATGGTGTAGGATTGAATCTGAATGAGATGGCTAAGATGCATGCCCACACATAAATACAAGTTAGTGTGCCTAAGATATCTCTGGGTTCACATTAGAGGTGGGTTCTAAAGGGTTGCTAACATAGATTTTTATACACTGGTGGATGTAAAGAGTGAAAGCATGAAGTATGGGTTCTGGGAATATTTAGAGAAATTCTAAATTAATGTGACCCTGTTGAAAAAAGAATTTTATCAGGAGACATGAATAATTGGGTCGGTGTTAGAAGGGAAGCCTCTGAAAAAGGTTAGAACTATTTGGTGACCCCAAAGTGAGTGATAATGGAGAACAAATTTTGAGAATATTCATGAAAAAAGTATTTTTTGTGTCAAAAACATAATTTAAATGTAAACATATTTATTTGCATGTACGCGTGGTATTAAGGTGATTCTAGCATGACTACTTTTGATGTAGGTATATGATTAGTGCATAAGTGAAGGACACAAGAGCCATAAGTGTTGGTGAGTGTGGGGCAGACCGCCATGAATTTGGTAGTTCTAATTGCAGATCCTGGGTGAAAGTCGGTAGCAGGAAAGATAAGTGATAAAAAGCAAATCAAAGTAAGAGTTGAATAGCTGCAGGCGAAACATGTTAGATGCCAGCATAGATGCATACTAGAGAGGATATGTTGAACACAAATCATGTGGAATGGGGAAAATATATGGAGAGCTGAAGTGGAATTGATCCTTGGGAGAGTTTGAGAGGAAGAATTGCTGAAAGCAAGCGTGTGTGGAAAAAGTGTGGTGGGGAGAATGAAGGTGATGCCGGGTGGAATGAAGATGTGATATGTTCTGTGAGTGAAAGGAAAGAGGAATAAAAAGACAATCATTGCTGCTAAAGGAATGGAAACTCTAGAGAATGGATATGATGTTATCAAGAGTAAAAGGATGAATGCAAAATTTTTACAAATGAAATTAGGGAAAGAATATGAATGGCAGTAAAAGGAATAATGCAAAGTGATTTAGAAGAAAATTAGAAGCTATTTTGAAAATAAGCAAAAAATAGAGAGCAAAGCAAAGGAAATGGCAAAGGAAGGAATACATAAAGAATGAAAGTTGTGAGATATTATGGAAATGTATGAATGAGGCATTAGACACTGTTGGGAAGCATTATGGGGATATTTTTAGTAGTGGTGTAGAGTAATAATGTAAGCCAGATACATCAGTTGTTGACAATTAATACCAGGAAGTTGAAATACCTAAGGGAAAATACTGTAATAACATCAATGCAAAATTTGGAGAATATAGAAGCTGCAGTCATAAATGGTATATTAAGCAAAATTGTGTAGTGCGTAGGGTAGTTATTTATTTACTCTTTTGAGTGAAGGTTTCATCCAATGCTTGCCAGTGACTGGTTTGAGATAAATAATGGTGTGCAACAATGATTCATAATGTCACCGTGGCTGTTCAACGTTCTATCGAAAACAGCGTGAATTCTGAAAGTTTAATCATTGAAGATGTACCCATCCTTATATATACTAATGATGTAGTATTGCTGGCTGAAAGCCCCTTAGATATATTAAAAGAACCCTGGATAGCTTCAGTAAGAAAACATCAAGAATGAAATTAAGGGTGAATGAATCTAAAGCATACGTTTTTCATAAGTAGAATGGACATTATGATTGCACGGTAAGTATTAATAGCAAAATATTTGGACATGAAATGAGGAAAACTATGTATTCATTCACTAAAATTTTATTGAAGCCCCTAAATAAAATTTCAGTGGATGGATACATAGGGTTCCTCATTCCACGAACATGAACTTCCACATAGTTGAACCCACAACCATCAAATTAGAAATATTTGGACAGTTGGATGATATGATATCTTGGCAGAATATTTGTAAAAAAAAGGGTAGGATAGATGAAGAGATCAAAATGCATGCAAAATTATGGCATAAAGTTGTTGGAAGTGAATTGAGTTTTGGCATAACCAGAAAATAATTTTGTATGAGATCAATGCTGCCTCTTCATTGCCAATTTCAGTGTACAGGAAGAAGTTATTTCTCCTGCCCCAAAGCTCATGTCTATAATGTATCCTCACTCATTTTGTATCTATATTCTTCCCGTCTACATTTACCTAATTTTCTTCATTTCCTCCATTCAGTTAAAACTTGTTTATTACAGTAAAATTTTATGCAGAAAAATAAATTGAGATATATGAAAAAAATTATTATAAATTACAAAAAGAGGGTTATTTTATAGTTGTGGATACTTTCCTATGCACCAAAGAAAATTAAACTAAGCATGAAAATATCAATAGTACTCAACTGAGTCAACTTTTCTTGTGGTAGTAAAATTTCAGGGGCTATAGCCTAACCACCCCTCCCTCCTGGCCACGCCACTGATGAGGAGCATATAAAATAAATTAGGTAATGCTTTTCTCTGGCAGCCAAAATGGCAGTGCATTAAATTACACTCTTCCCCCATTATTTTATGGAAGCAAAACTTGATTATCCCAGGATAAGTTTAAATTCTGACTGATTGTGGTGGGTTCGAGGTACTTGAGGGGCTATAACAGTAAAAATAGTAGAGATGGGGTGAGAAATGAGTGGGTCATGAAAGAATCTGGATGGGATGCACCAGCAATAGACTAGTATGAGAGCAGTGGATTACACTGGTTTGGCCATGCTGAGTGAATTGATGAGAGTCAAATCACCAGACAACTAACTATAAGGGAGAAGAGTAGGTAATTTTTTTTTTGAGAGGAAGGTATAGACTGAGAAAGTTATGGGTGAATGCGATCAAATACAATCTTATGAAGAGGAATATTATAAGTCTCAGGAGAATATAGGCATATATGAAACAATCTGTGAACATGTCAGAGGCAAAGGAAGTGGATACCTATCTTTGCAAGGACAGGGCCAAATGGAAGAAATATAGTATAAGGGAGCATCTTTCCAGAAACCACTTAAAAATGTTTCTCGCTTAATTTTAAAATTGTTTATCCTAACAAAAACGTACAAGCAAATAATAAAACAATATCACTTTCATCTAAATGAAAGCTACCCATTTAATTTCCAATGGGTATTTGAGGATATTTTGCGGTACACAAATGTAGAGAAATTGAAATTGAAAAAAACATTTGAATTTGCTGAAATCCAACCTTGAATCTCCCAGTCATGTGTTATCCCAGGTGATCCAAGGGGACTTCCTGCACAAATTTATACAAATTAGACATTCCAGCTTACTGTACACGTTTATCACAGCAAGCAATTTGGGCTAGTACTTTAATGTTTTAACCTGTACTTTGATGATTCCCTCACAGCAAAGTTTCATTCATTTAATGCTCATAAAGTATTATGCTTGAATAATTTGAATGTGTATACAATGATCAAATTCCATTGGATAATGTCTTTTGATAATTGTATAGATTCAGTAAGGGTACAGTCAAGAGGGTGGAGCCCTTGGCAACTAACTGGAGGGCTCAGGCTCGATTTCGGGTGATACTTCTGAGCACCCTCAGCTTCACCCAGTTTTCAGGTAATAATATAAATAATTGGGTTATAAATATTAAATAAATATTCGGGTAATAAATAATCCTGGAAAATCGTAGGCAGTAGAGGGAGAGCTACCAAACTACCCTCCAAGCTACCCTCACCTACCAAACCAACCTTTGGGTTGATTACGGTGATTTAGATAGATTCAATAATCTCAGCCTCGTGAAACTTCATAGTGATGGAGAAAAACTTTGTCAATTTCACAGAGACTTAGGGCATTATTTTACCTGAGGAAATTCCTTGCCCTTTCTTATCCAGCTCCACCCTCCCTCAAGAGATACCTAATGTACCCTCGTTAACCATCTATGGACAGCCTCAGCCAGCCCTGACTGTCCCCAACCCCTTTCCCTCACCCCCTCCAAGCTCCCACATACCTCCCTTCTCCCCCATCCTCTCCTCTTCCCCCTTCACTCTCTGCTCCCCCCCTTCCCAAATCCCCCACCCACCCCCTCCCTAGAGATTATATATAATTCAACATTCAGTATAGATGCACCTGAAGATTTTGACTATTCAACGAAACTGGTCATTTTAAATAAATCTCTGTGAAATTTACAAAGTTTTTCTTCATCATTGTATAGATATTCAAAGGAAAAATTTCAACCATTATATAACATTACATGAATGCTCAAAAATAAGTTCATTGAATGTTAAATGAAAATTTAATGGCTATTTAGAATTTCTTATGGCTGGAAATTAGAATCCACTTGTATCCCCTTATAACATATATAATCAACATTATACATTGAATAAACATTTTGAATGCTTGCTAATTTTTCTAGTCCTTCAGGGTTACATTTTAAATATGTTGGTAGTTTTATATATTTTCTTCGAATTATACCGAAATGACCAGGCCTCATAAGTTTATGCAAATGCATGCTGGAAATTCATACATAAGTCATTGTAATTACCCATTTATTCTAAAAATACTTTATTTAAGCCACATCGGAATTTTTATATTTTGGTTGTTTCGGTTATGTGTAGCATACATCAGTTCGTACATCTTAAGTGTGAAGTGTTTAAAAATCATTAAAATGTTCCCTTTATAATCATGTGGTTTATTTTCCTAAAAATTATAACAGTTAGCAAGACCATTAGCGATTAGTATACTCATAATAAACAAATAATACTTGAATTTTTGTTGATAATTTAAAGAATTGATTTAAAAAACTAACAAGCTTGATAATCCACCACCATTGTGCGCACTGCTTGCATTTAGTCTCAGTTGCATTAGTTTATGCTAGTTTGAATTAGATATACTACTTTTATTGTATTACTTTGTATTGGGAAAATTTATCACTGTTAGATGTATTTGGTGTACCAACAAAGTATTGAGGGATGGATTCCTAGGTGCCCTGTCATTCCTCCTCTTTCCTTTCTTCCCAAGTAGGAGTCAACAAGGGGTAATTTTGTACAGGAATATTGCCCAGTGAATGGCTCAGTATTTTATTGGTACATTGTGACTGTGAAAATACTGGGAAATGCAAGTGAAATAGATCAAAAGCATATTAAGACTCAAAAGCTAAATATCTCATCGCAGGGAAATGAAAAATAAAGTCAAAATAAAGTCAATACAGACTAAACAAACCTCATCAAAAATGGTAATTAGAGGGTACTGCTGGCAAAGTTTTCAGTTTGTTCATGATTCCTATGTAAGCAGCATGTTTCAAGCTTGGGCTCTCGCAAGAGGTTAATTTCTTCTTACCAGTTTTACTGGTATATTTATTATTGGCTTTAATGGTACTTGATTTTTTGTTGGTATTTTTATAAACACAAATGAAAATCATGAAACATCCTATAGCTTATGGTCAAGTGTTGTGTGAGAGTAAAGTTATCGACCAACCCCCTTCTGGCTACACCACAGTAGGTTAAAAATACTGCTTTGTGCTGTATTGAATCCCAAAAAGCTTACCTACCAGAACCAATAAATGAAAAATGAAGATAATTATGGTTTATGGCTGCTGGAAGAGCTAATTGGCCCATTAAAAGAAACACTTTTCTTCTTCTGTATAGACCATTTTAATGTCAGTACCATTAGAATGTACTAGCATGATTTATGAGGAAAGTATATATTGAGTGATATATGTAGCAGCTACAGTTTTTATATGTATGGCATATTAAAATGTATACAATGTGCATTTTAGCTGGAAGATGATTGTGAAAATTTGATAAATATGTATATCTTCCAAATAAAACTCCACCACCATTGTCTTATATACATTTGGAATATTATCTGAGGTTCCTCTTGCAAATTCAGAAATTTTAGACACTTAAATCACTAACTGGAATCTTTTGACAAAAATTATAACCGGTAAACAAACGTAAGTAAAATGCTTGGCCATAAAAGGTCAGTTGCTAGCGTGAGATCAACATGGTTGCAAGTTGCTTGTGAAGAAAATGGATTTATTAAATTCACTTGAAAACAAACTCTCAATGTTCTTCAAAAGGCAGCTTTTTCATTTTCTATTATTTTCTTTGAATGCATACAATTATCTCATGCAACACAGCACAGTAATTCAGTTCAATTTTCTTTATTGTAGGACACTACCATATTTTTCAAGAAAGAAATGTATCATAACACTTTTAAATTATTAAATGATTTGAATTATAGGTAATCACTTTGTTTTATTATCAATTAAATATAGTATTATATTTTTGTCTCTTTTGTATAATTTTGCATGATTTAGTATATTTTGAGTTTAATTTTCTATATATATTTTGCATATTTCAGAAATAATTTTGAATAAACTTCCGAGGTCTGCAAATGATTTAAATGGTTGAACCTGACACACCACTTCTGTACTCAAGAGGCTTCTTATCTGGTCAATGGGTATGTCAATGTAGAAATATGGCGGCCTAAAATTTTCCAGCAAATTACCCTTTGGTGAAATTTATGTGATCAACCATTCAATACCGATATCTGTTTGTAGTTCATTTTGGCAATTCACTTTCAGTTTGTCTGGAAATTAATGTTATGCATATTTTCTCTTCCAAGAAGGATATGTGTTTTCAAGTTTATAG
The DNA here is from genome assembly GCA_002093875.1 of Calopteryx splendens. Taxonomy (NCBI): domain Eukaryota; kingdom Metazoa; phylum Arthropoda; class Insecta; order Odonata; family Calopterygidae; genus Calopteryx; species Calopteryx splendens. The sequence goes on along the minus strand of LYUA01000560.1, from coordinate 349,146 downwards.
ATATAGGATATACATATAGGGATTATTAGGATTTGTAATCAAGATCCTGCATGTTTCATCTGTTTTAGACCCCTTGTTTTCAGCTAATGTTATTTTATGAGACAATGACATGAATTTTTTTTTGTGCAAAATTTGCAGTTCCTGGAATCACATTGACCCCTGAGCATATCTCACTGACCATTTTTTGGAACTTCAACTACCTTGTTCATAATACCATAAGACACAGTTTCAAGGTCAGACATTGAAAAATGCTGCATGGCAGAATGACTCTTGAGTCCCAGAACATCATAGTCCTCCAGGATTCCATAGAGTAAATGTACTTATTTAAAAAATTATTTATCTGATAAATTGTAACAAGCGTTTAATTGTGTGATCATATTTACCCAGTTCGATGTTCGCCAGGATATCTGATTCATGATTTAGGAACCTTATGAACTAATTGGAAGTTTTGTAGAATGATCATGAGTAGTAAAATTTTAGGTCAGCAGGCAGATTTTGTAAGCATCTCTGAATTACTTTTGGATGGTTAGTTTTCAGTTTCATTGAATAGGTGCTTGTAACAAAATCTCACTAAATGCTAGGAAGCACTAAAATTAAAACTGGGATTTTACCATGCATACTTAGTATTATGAAGTGAAAATGGAGACTATTTTATGCAAAGAAAATGTATGATATTGTTCTTAGAATTGTTGAATCCAAAATACAATGTTGTGTACACGGCAGACTCAATTTTTCTGGGATACTGGGAAAATATATTTTTCTGGTTAGATAAAACTGTATAATTCACTCGCCAGTATGCATGTAACAATTTATGACAAACCTTGCCATAGTAGTCAAGGCTAGGAAAAACCTCTCCTATCTGAGGATACTACAGCATGCTAAAACTAAAAAGGAGATTAGTAAGTTACGCTTTTGGATACCTACTTTTAACTTAAAAACCAACCTTAACTATAATTAGGTATCTTTGTACATACCAGCATGTTTTCCAATGGTTTACTTCTCTGATGTGCTCCTGAATGGTTGACCATTCACTTACAACATGCTTTTTTTCTCGAAGCACATACATATTGATCAGTATAATGTACATAGATACTTATATCACTCACTAAAGAGAGTGAAAAATGTTTGAACTATCTCTCAAATTACATTTCAACAGCAGCTATATCTCTTATAAAATTATTTGGATTCCATCAGAATTTTGTATGCATGAAGCGAACACAATTTAAAATGATATCACATAAATAATACCTATATAAAATTAAGAATACACTAGTAACTTTTTAATGCCTACAGGAATGATTGGTTTTTGAGCTCTTTTTCAGTTCATCTTCTCAATTTCAAATTATTCTCACACAGGTTATGGGATATTTTTGTGCCTGGCATATAACAATGTGATGCACACAAAATTCGTACCACACCTAGCTAAACATAAATTGTAGGCACGACTGACTTTCGGGTATTATTTTTTCTGGCCGTGATATATTCTGATTTAAGGTTAATTGTGAAATATTTGAAACATGCACATATGAAAAATACTTTGTGTGATGTGCATAATAGGTGATATGTACCTATCTCTACCATACTGGATGGAACTATTTAGATAAAATTGACTTTCCCGTATAATTTTTGGAGCCATTGTCTTTGATGCATAATTAATTATGAAATAACTAGATGTTTTTATACATGACACATGCATGGTGAGATGGATCTCTACTATACTGAGCAAGCAAACTAGCCATTGGTGACTGGGCTAGGTGCATCAATGTTTATGGTCCATTTCTGACTACTAACTACAATGGAATTCTGATGTAATGAGCAGGTAAGCACACAGCAAAAATCTTGTTAAAATAAGTAGAGATGGGTCAATTCCAGTTTTTTTTCAATCTAATCCCTAGGCTATCGATTCTATTTATTCTGAAGTTATATCTCTAGAGACACATTTTAGATTTTTATTTCATACTATACAAGAAATGCGTGAATACAAAATAGTATTCGATACCATACATACCCATCCAGCACATCTATTTCTAGCTACTAACTAAATAAATAAACTACCTAAATAAACCATAGCATTAATATTAAATTAATCTTGATTGAATATAATGTACATAGTGCTTTGAAAAAATGTAGGAATACTGCCTCTCGTGGCAGAAATTGGTAAAATATTGTCACGACTCATCTCGTCCTCCTTATTGGTTCTTAAGATATATCAACCATAAGCTTAGATGTTCATTGGTTGCTCTCATCAAAGTACATGCACATACAATCATCCCATGAAATTCGTGAAATTCAAAGATGTGGTTGAAACAGGAGGCAGATATATTGGATCGAGGATGCCAAGGAATGAGAATTTTTCCTTACTTTAGTAGGTAAGGCAACAATTTTTCTTTGTTTTGGACAGCCTCTCAACTTTTTTCCATTTTAGTTTTGTCAATTCTTTTGGAATATATGTACTTTAGAGACTTTGATTTCTCAGTTCATGAGTTTTCTCGATTTTATGATTGAGTCAACATCTGCGTAAAAATAGAGGTAATAAAATTGCTTTCATAGTTCATGACCAAGTGCACATTTTCCATCCGAGCTTCCTCTTTCATATTTTTTGGCAGGTGTGCTTCTCTTAGCTCCTACGTTTTTCATGAGACTTCACAGTTTCAGTTAGACAATGGCTTGTGAATGGATTTGGATTAAAATTGTGAACACCCACAAATTCTTCCATTTTTTATTGATTTTCGGATAATCAGCTACTTATTACCAGCTGAATCAACTGCATAAGTGAGTATCCAAATAAGGTAAAACCCAAGTAAATCAGTGAGAGATTAAAAATCAATATTTAAAATGTTCTCATGGCCAACTTAATTGGAACAAACATGGGAAAGGCATGCATGGGAAGACTTTCAAGTCTCGATCCCAAACTGAAGAGATTATTCAAAGAAATAACACCCATATGATTCATGTAAAGGAAATGAGACAGGGCTTTTCTACTGCCTCCTTCCTGATGTAACTCACTGGGTAACATGTGCTGAATAGTGGTGAACTTTGAGAATAATTGCAACATTCAGATAAAAAATTTGTCATCCATCTATGGGTGTACAGTTACCTTTACAAACATAATACTGATTGGCAACAAGATGAGCTTAATGTTTTATTTTGATATTTGTCTCTCTGGTTGTAGCTGTTAGCAGACAGTAATGTTCACGAAGTACCAAGGTGTGGTGCTAGATGTCAGTATTTATGAAAAAAGTCAATTAATGAACAGTATGCAAGGGTTTAAAATTTAAGAACCTATGTTTCTATTTTGCTAACATGGATTCAATAGTTGTACAGTTTGCTTAGATATTAATTAAAGTTTCGTCACATATTTTAATAGCATCATGTTAGCAAAGGTAGATATAGTGAATAATGTTGTGTGAACAATTGTTATAATAACAATGTCCCATTTTGTGAAACAAATCTAATAATGAAGGATCTGATGCTTTCCTGGCGTATAATGTTGATGAATTCTTCACGG
>LYUA01000560.1:265458-278174 GCA_002093875.1 Calopteryx splendens | reverse complement strand
GGGGCGAGATTGAGACTAAAATAGTCCCGTACGGGTTTTGCGAGATAAACGCAGTAAAGCACTTAGGAATTAAAGCTTTTAAGCCACTCAGCGTAGGGAGCAAACCACACCACCATGCTTTCATTATACCGCGAACTTGTGCGCTCCGAATTAAATTACTGCTCTGTCGTCTGCTCGTCAACGATAGTAGTGTTTTGAGATCTCTGACTACGGTGCACAACATTGGGTAACTCTAGACCATCCCTGTTGGGATTGTATGTACAGTGGCAGGTTATTTACATCTGAAAACTCGCAAGAACATTATTATAAGTAATGTTCCTAAGGTTTTATCCATTCCGAAACAGCATGTTTTAATGCTATTTTTAGGAATTGACGAGGGTGACTTCCCAAGATGGACCCGTGCGCAATCGAGTGAAGCAACGGGACCTACCTCATCTGCACCGATTCGATGCACCGTACTGGAGGTCATTTCCCGGAGTTTGCCCGTCTCGTCCCGTTCACCGGGACATCTAATCCGTCCTCCTATCCTTCAATAAGAAGGGAATTCACGCAGCGTCGATATGACTCCCCTGGCACGTAGGAATTTCTGGGAATGAAAAGCCCGACATAGCGGTAAAGGAGGGCCTGATCGAGCACAAGTCGGACTCGAACACTGGTATCTGTGGTGGACCCGAATGCCACGCAGAGAAAGTAGGCGTGGACAAGTGGAGGGAAACCTGGCGGACGTCAAGTGGTGAAAAAAAAACTGCATCGCGTGAATCCGGTGGTATCCGTGCTGTCCCCTTCCGACAGGGAGCGGAGGGAGGGAAGGGTTCGCCATCGACCTCTCGAGGAGAGGGACACTGCATCCCCCTCCCCCCCCCTCAACGCGCCGCCCTCACGCCAATTCACGCAAGAGACAGCGTGGTGGCGACTGCGACCCTCCTCTAAGGAGCGTGAGACACCTCCCTATGGATTGCTTTGGAAGGAACAGGCTGCAGGTCAGGGGAGGCCGAGAGACACGCCCTAGAGGACGGCACTGATCCTCTGAACCGAGTAATTTCATTTTTTAAGGATACTGACCGATATCATTCCAAACAACACCCTATTATCCAATTTTTTTAAATCCCGGTCGTTTTAAATACCTGCTATGGCTTGCGTTACATGCATCAGTGATCATATTCCTTTAAATTAGCGAAAATTTTCTAACATAAGGTTTCACGTGTTGCGAAATGGCCTTCAACGTCAAAGAATCCTGAATACCTAACTCTTAAATGACTGAGATTGTTTCACAAACCCCTTATTCCTCAACCCAACTCTCCGATTTTTACCTCTAACGCTACTCAAGTACCAAAAACCCTCCGAATTAAGTCGACGTTTGTTCTTCGAATCGGGGGAAGTTCTATCCTAATTTATCAAACTATTCTGGTTGATTCCCTAGCGCTACGATTATCCCGACACACGCCCAGGTTTCACTTCCATGCAGTAATAAGACAGTACACATCTATGCACTAACATTTTTGCTACATTACACCAGCATTAATTTTTGTAATTTACTCCACGAAAAACTAACCACTTTTCTGCCAGCATTCAGTTCCTTTTAAATCTCTTTGTCTATCCACCCATCTTTCTTTTCCAAGGACTCTGCCCAAATAGAAAAAAAACATCCATTTTTTCATTTATTTCGCTGTTTTCAGTAACTATGCAATCATTCTTCTTACCAAGCACAATTACTTTAGTTTTGCATGCATTTACCCCCACTCTCTCTGCTACCTCACGAAAGTTGTCCAGGGCTCCCTGTAGAGGTCTCTTGGTCAGAAAACTGCATCGCCGGCGTTTGGAAGAACTATTTGCGTCTCCAAACATCACACTTGCCTTCCATGCACCCACCTCGCACACGTATAGACTTTTAAGAGCCTCGATGGCAATAGGAATATTTTTTGTTCATAAGTAATTACGCTGCTCTCTAATGAAACGGAACCAATAATAGTGAAGAGGAATTTCGTTTATTTCTGGCAGCAAGACTCGGAAAAAATATTGAGTGCACGCTATCAGTGCTCTACACGAATTCATTCAATTCAATGAACCTCAATTTTAATCAGTATTGTACTCCATCCTGTGCATAGGAATGCATTCCTTGAGGTGTGGTGAATTTATTTTGGACTATTCCTGTACTAAAAAGAAGCTATTCTACATGAATAATGATAAAAGGCTTCCTAGGGAACACTCAATTGCAAGAATGGCTTTCTTCACTCGTAGAAATCTTACTTTCTCTTACATTGAGCCGCGAGGTTTCGTAGCCAGGACTTAATGCACGTTGAAATGTTGTCAAATTATTTCATTAGAGACACGAAACGTCATGGCATGAATATGCATAAAAATTCCAGGAAGACTGCTTCTAATTTGCGGCCGGGGCCGTATTTTCAAATTGATCTTCAAATTGCCTTTGCCATTGATGGCGTGATGTGGGCGAAGGGAGCCTTATTCTCAAGTAATTTCATCCATTTCCTGGGAATTCAATCATCGGATATTTTTAAATATATGCCATCATTTATCTTTACATTTATAGACATCCTATTTCTTTCTCGGAAAACGTATATGCCTACATTATTGCAAACACCGATGTTTACGAAGCACACGTATTGTGCCTTAGATGATGCCTGCGCCGAAGGGGAACGACATCAAGGATATGTATACAGGTATGTTTATTGCAATGTTGGGAAATTATTTATATTTTACCACCAGATAAATGTAGATTTTAAATTACCCACGTTTTTATGCGTTCCTGTTAATGCCTGCCTAATCTACATTTTTTCCTACTAGCGCCGCTTGCAAATAATTTGGATTGTTTTCTGTTTATTTCAAAATGATTAGCTGGTTACTTAAAATCGGGATGCGGAGATTTTTTGGGTTAATCGGGAATGAATTAATCATAAATTAAAAGCTTTTTCAAGAATTCTAAACTCACATAAAGGCTATGCCGACATTAAATCCATAGCCCCCCCACGGCCCACTCAGCCTCTCCCTCCGATTTTTTTTCCGCAAAAACTCCCCCAGTACTCCTCACCGCGTGAAAGCGTGGAAGTACCGATTTATAAAGGGAAGGGTAGAATCCAGGATTGTAAGAATTACAGAGGGGAATAAGGTAATGTCACGCACGGTGAAGATACGTGAACGAATCGAGGACAAGAGGGTCAGGAGGTTTGGGTTCATGGCAGGTAGGGGAACGACAGACGCACTATTTGTTTTAAGGCAGTTGATGGATATGTATGGTAGAAGCATATAGACCTTCACCTGGTGTTCATAGATTTGGAAAAGGCGTACGAAAGTATGCCAAGGGAAGAGACATGGAGAAGCATTAGAGTGAGAGGAGTGGCAAAGAAGTATGTTAGACTAGTGATGGACATGTACGACGGAGCATTCACCAAAATAAGAACCAGCGTTGGCGTGACGGAGAAGTTACCGATGGCAGTTGGGCTACACGAGGGGTACTACCCTACTTGCTCAACTTGTTGATGGACGTGCTGAAGGAAAAGGTGCAGGATTTGGCATTTTAGTCTGGGCGACATTGTAATCGGGAAAGAAAGCATAGGCAAAGCAGAAGAAACTCTGGAAAAATGGAGTAGAACTGTGGAGGATGGAGGGTTTAACATTAGTACGCAGAGGACAGAATATTTGTGGTTCGGTGGAGAGGGGAGATAGAGTTACTGGGCGAGAGTTTTGGAGAGAGTGAAATAGTTCAAGTGCGCTCATACGTCACTGCAAGTGAAGGATAGAAAGGGAGCAAAACCACAGGATCTGTGATAGGGTGGATAAATTGGAATAAGAGTGTCACTCATTCTGTGAGACAGAAGGATCAAGAAAAGGACAAAGGGAAAGGTCTTTTAAGTCGGTTGTGAGACCAGCTATGATGCACAGTAGTGAGACCTGGCTCGTGAAGAAGGAATTGGAGAAGGAACTGGGCGTGGCGGAGATGAGAATGCTGAGATGGACAGAGGGGAAGTCAAGTGTGGACAGGATTAGGGATGACGGAATCCGCGAGGTGGCTGGAGTGGTGGAGGCGTCGAAGAAGGCTCAGGAAAGACGGTTTCTGATTTGTGGACATGTGATTAGGAGGGTTCCTCCTCATGTTGTGAGGAGGATGCGGAACCTTCGGGTGTAGGGTAGGAGGACTAGAGGTAGGACAAAGAGAAAGTGGGAAGGATTGTATGGTCGAAGACTTGAAAAAGACCTAAGGAAATTAGGAATTGCGACCCCTAAATGCGGGGATAAGCTAAAGAAAAAGAAGAAGATAAAAAATGGCAAAGAAACTCAAAACGAAAATGCACAGCTAAAACTACTGGGTATAGGTCACACAGTCTCAACGATGATTTGAAATTATCCTCGTACACGCTTGTATTCGTTCGCCAGGAGAGTCGTTTGGGATAATCTGATGGTTATCACTCCAAGGTGTAATGCTGAATCAAAATTACAGGCTCGTCAGTAACTTTTATAATGCAGAAGTATTAATTGTGTGAGGGCTTAATGTATCATTTCCATAATACGCTTCCGCAGTCCGAAATGGTTGTTGTTCTAAAGTTGGTATGATGCTATGTCATCAGGATTCCCAGTGCTTAGAATAACGAAACTTGTCCAACTATAAGATGGTTTGCGAAGAATTATTCAAATCGTTTCTGCTCGTTTAGCTACGTAAAAAGTTCTTAATTAAGGGAGTAAGACCATATTGCTGTTTTAACAGTTCCTGCATCGTAAGCGCTAGATGGTGGGTAGCCTCCATTTATATTTTGTAATAATTTACCGAAATAATAGTTGTTCATTAGAAGCGACTGGTAATATTGAAAAATCAGCATTATAATACTTGGGTAATCCTAACATTAATCCTCTTTCAAACGCAAATTTGTAACCGTGGACCAAAAACCTTAGCTCATTTATGAAAGTAAGTATTCTGACTTAGGGATTTGATATTATAATTCGGAGCACGCTTCAATATTTGCCTACTCTCTCGAATATTGACTGAGTTTTTGGAATTGAAAATAACGATCCTGGAAGAAACTGCGATCCACCCTTGCGACATACTTTGGCGTCAATATTTAGTGCTTATGCAACCCGCACAACCATGTTTCCAGATTCTACCATTTTTAAGGATTTGATTCGAATCACTGATTCCATGAATTCAATAGTACATATTCGGCCGAATCGTCTAATCTTGCTCCATCATATGAAACGTTTGGAAGGGGCTTCAAGCTACAACTGAACCGCAAAATTTACTTTATATTCTCACGATGATAATATAAATTTTTATGAAATATTTTAAAAATTAGATTCTTTAAAAAATGTTATTTTTCCATGTTAATAGGCATCATTAAACCTTCATATTGAAAGTTTTTTTTGGGTTTATTGATTTATAAACGAGATAATAATATTTAAAATGGTGAGAATGTGAAAACCGTAGGTGATTATATCAAGGCCGCCCTTTTAGCAGCTTTCAAGATTTTCCGCGTAAGCGTATTTCTTACCTTTGAAACTATGTATCGCTTATTGCTCATTTCGAAGTAAGCGCGGATGCAACGCTTGTCAACCGCCGAGGTCGCAATGTTTTCTGAAATTTAAGATTCTTAGCGTCAAAATTGTGTGAAGCAACTATTATCTCCATATTCTTGCTATCAGCAGTACGTAAAAATTAGTAAGCATCTAGCACCAGGACTTGTAAACAGGAAGGAGGTCAAAGGGCATCTGAAAATGCGAAACGAGGGGTTTGCCAACAGGTAGAGTATTCGGAGCAACGGAAATACTGCAATAGGACGTAAACTTTTAGGTTAATTGCTTGAAGAAATTTATGAGGAGCTGACCCATGTAACGTCTTTTAAAAAGGAGGAAGCGAGTAAGTGTGGCATTAGAGAGGGGAAGCTCAAAAGGTGCTCAAAATCGTTTGGTGTCATTTACGTGCGAACTAGTGGCACAGAACTTTGCGGAAAAGGTACAAGCGGTTTGCGGAAAGTGTACAGGCACACCTCGGTTTACAACGGGGTTAGGTGCCTCGAAAATGTGGATTGACAAATAAATGATATATTTGTATTTATTTCTGCGATAAAATGAATAATGCCTTCCTCGAACATTGCTACACACTGATATGGATTTTGGTGTATTTCACCATATCTAAGATACACATTCTCTTAATGTGTTATGACGCGCAATCGAAACCTTGCCCAAAGCTAGTGTGAAATGCGCAAAGCATCAAACAAAAAAATACTAAATTAGCCATGGTGAACAGGGTTTTTTATTTGTAAGAACGCGTGAAAAATTTGAAGTCGAAATTTTGAATTTGAACGAATAATTGAATTTGTGTGAGTAAGATATTGCGCTACAGTACGGCTACTGCTGTAACTATTTACAGTTACAGTCCCTAATCGCGGCTAGTAGCGGTGAGTAACAGAAGCTCTTATTGAAAGCTTGTCTGCCATCTAGAGATCATATGTTAAATTACGTGTAGTTGTTCGCGAAACCGTTCCGTTGTAATGATTGGAATGCAGCACGTCTTTCAGGGAATTAATTAGTAATGATAAATTTAACGTTTGGGCTTTTGAAAATTTCTTTTTGTGGTTTACGATTATAACATACAGCACTAATCCAGTATGTGGAGTCCAACGCATGTACAAGTAACAGGTAAACATTTCTCCTGCAAATGTGGTGAAGTAAGGTATTCGTTATCTTTAGAGATTGATACGTTTGCAGTTTTACCGTTTCTGCACATGTGCGATGACTCAAATGACGAAAAGTCCTGACTATACTCCGATTCGAATGTATGATGGTACTAAGGACCTCATAGTTGAATGAATAAATACAAATATCAGTCGGTGTACGAGATCTTGTGAATTTAAAACTATTTATTAAGACGGAAGTTGAATGTTTTGGTGTGTAACATTGGATCTGACCCTTTTTCCCCACCCTTATTTCTCCCAAATCATTTCAGTTCATCGGGCACGAGGCCTGATCTCCAAAGGGAAGAATGGTACGAAAAAGATTGACATTGAGTGAAGTGTTGTTGTTTTTGGTTTCTGTCAAATGACATTTAATAATTCTTAAACTACGTGATATGTTTCAGGAACTAACGATGCATTTGTGACGATTGCATTAGGAAAGTCCAAGTATAGGACGTCGGTTAAGGACAAGAGCTCGGACATAGTGGAATGGCACGAAGAATGTGAACTGTAAATATACATGCATTATGTGAAAGGAGAAATTGTTGCCCTTTAAGTGCTTTTACTCATGACAACTCTTCTTTTAGGCCGATTCCAAAACAGGGCAACACGGCACAAATAATACTCACTGCCTTGCATCGGAATTTAATAGGCGTGGCAGATGAATTTTTGGGAGTCGTTAGTATTCATTTGTCTGACTTGGACGTCTATGAGAGACCAAAAAACAGGTGAGACCTTAAATCTACACCTATTGGTAACCTTTAGTGTCAATCTAATTTCGTTCTATCCGCCCTTATTCCTTATTTTCCTTCCATATAATCAAGAATAGTAGACTCACTCTTTGTTCCCTTGCATAATGATGTCATAGGTCACCAAAGGTAAAGATATAATCAGTTAAGTGTGTGGTATTAGTTAAATGATATTCCTGTGTCTAAGGAATTTATGTTAGCTCCATGCTAATGCTTATATATAGCCTTGTGTTTGCCCCGTAAAAACATCTGTGGTGTAGAATCCTGTGAATAGTATTCCTTTCCTAGTGTTAACATTCATATTAAATGTATTCTGATGCTAGTATTGGACAAATACACTTTTCTAATTATCTTAGCCTGCATATATAATCTGGTATTCTATATTATTACTTCACTAAAGACCATCACAGTGTAAATGACAATGTGGGATGTGTCACTTAATCTTCTATTTTTTTAGAACTAACCCATTAATATATCATTTGGGTTTGCCATAGGTTTTTTTTGTGTTTTTTCTACAGCATTTTTTTTATCTAAAGATCTGGAGGAAAGTCTCTGTATTTTATTTCTTTAATATGATGCAAAATTTATTTATTTAGTTTATCCAATGATGCAAATAAAGTACAGGACAGATAGTTAACATAGTTGCATACATCTAAATATGTAGCACTACTTATAAAATGAAATAAAACATTTTCACTTACATCATGCACTGACCCTCTTTAAATATACTTGCTTTGGGCCTAATATGTCTAACTCTCTGGTATACACATTATATCTGTTAAAAATCCTTGGAAGAGGGGCCTTTTCACAGTAGATTGTGTTATACTATTTTATAGCAAATAGTTTATTACTTCTTCAGCACACAGTTGGCACATACAAAAATTCAAATATCAATTTTCTCATTCATCTGAGAATCACATAGACCATTCACAATGTCATAAAAATATTTAATCACTCATCTGTCTCTTGTCTATGATATTTACCTTTAAGCTAAGTACATAGTAAGCTATGTACATAGTGAACCACTTTTCAGCTTTTATTCTCCATACTCAGATATCTTCAACAATTTATGCATAAACATGCAACGTGTAGGGAGAGGCAACAGGTAGGAAAACTTATAAATGCCAGGGAAAAAAAATTCTCTAATTTTTGGTGTGGCAAAATTATTGTTGAAACTGCTCTAAACCACGTATGATGCCTGGGATCACCATGCCATTTGCTGCATTATTGATTCCCCCACCCTTGTTTCACCCCCCATGCTTTCTTCAATTTCTCACACTCCTTGCACCTACTTTTAAATATTCTCTCTCCTTGGGGAGAATTCCAAAACACACTTGAGTGAGTAATAGGATCTTGTAATGCACCCATAGCCTCCACTTTGTAGAAGGTGACCAGAAGATGGCGGTGAGGATTGCCACAGTTTCTAGGGAAAATATTCAAAATATTAATCTATTCATCGAAAAAGGGGCGAGGCCATGCCGGCTCCACTTGCCTCTGATCTGCTCGTGAACCATGCTCCTGAACCACCTTTGTATTGAATGTGTACCATCACTAGTCATCTTTTGAAATCACATTTATGTCATGTTCCATAGTCGATAGAGAAATTTTGCTTGTAACCAAACTCATTTTATGCTAGAAATCTCACTGTTTACTATCACTGGGTAAAATGATGTGGCACTATGTATTATCTGTTCAACATGTCTTTGTCACTGACCTTTCGGGTCAGCTCGGAACTTGTCGAGTGCCTCCACTACGAGAGGGTGATTCGAAATGTGAAGAGTGACTGAAATTTTCGCTGGATAAGCCATTGCTTTGCTTCATTGCTATTGGTTACTAAAAAAGTCATGTGACCATTCCGTTCCCCCCACTCCTGAGTGACAAAGATATTTTGAATGAGGTATAATACGCTGTGCAGTATTCAACTGTTGTACAAACACATTCGTGGCATGGTTCTCATCACTCCCAGGGTGGGTAGGGGACATGGGCCAAGCACTGCATGGCCCTGGTGCTCGTGAGTCCAGCACGGTCTTTAGGCAGTCACTGGTGACTCATACAATTTCCTCCCTTGTCCCACCTTTGAGTCTTATGTGAGCAGATCACGTGCCTGGGATCATCCTCCCTCCCCGTCATGCCTTCTCTGGTGGTTCGCCAGCCTGGGGATGTGGTGACCAGTGGCCTGGGAGCCCAGCACCAGGATGGAGGAGGCAATGTGGGGACACTGGGTTTGGGAAACGATGGTCAACTGCGGGAGAAGAGTAGAGGAGGGGGGAGAAGGTCAAAGGGGGGGAGCGGCGACTCGTGGGAGGAGCTGCATGCACGTGATTGCCTCCATGTGGAGTCCATCCTAGGGTGCTTTGATTGGTTCAGAAGTTGACAGAGTGCATAGGGTGGGATATGCATTGGTGAGACAGCGCAGGTGTTTCAACCGCCACTTAAAGAGTTTACCATTACGGTTATCAACGTTTAAATATGATACCAATGTATTTAATTGATGTCACTTTCATCTTTTCAAGGAAACACGTAGCAAAGACTTAAAAGAGTACCATTTTTTTATCCTTCAATTAAATACATGCATTTAGGCCATTTTTTTGTCTCAATTACAGAAGGCCTAGTGAATAAATGAAAAAAATTATGAAACGCTTTAAAATGGGTTTTGGAATTGCACAAAATGTGGTGTTCTCAACAGCACTTTGTCACTGACATTGAATACTTGTTTAGACCTCTTTTGAGCCTTCTTTCTTTTCTTGCTCTTTTATCAGATATCTAGATGCAATATTCTCTCTGTTGTAGGTGTTCATAGTAGGGTCGTAGGAATTATCAAGTAACTTTTTCAAATCATGGGTTGGCTTATCACCATGGTGAACTTTGATACTGTATTATTTTAGTAATATCGTGATTTACTTAATTACAAATCACGTGATAATATAAGGTAACAACTCGAGTTGGCTGTCGTGCTTCTTTTTTCAGTAATTAACAATAGTTCTTGTGTCTCAACAACAGCACTTGCTTTGTTGGAGGGTTCCTTTGGGGATATGCCTTATGTGAGAGTGTATGCATGGTCCCTTATATTCCTAGTTCTCTCTCTCTAGTCCATCCTCCTTCCCTTGACTGGTGACTAGGGTCCCTTGGACTGTCAGCAATCGTTTGAACTCGCCACCTACAGAGGTGTATTTTCTGTCAAACTGAGGAAGGCATTTGTTGCTGTTGGGTTACTTGATTAAATTTGGGAAACGCATTAACAATCACATTATAGAGCTCTTTCCCGAACTCTTAGGTAATGTTCTGGACTAATTTATTACCTCCTAAGCGTTTGGACCATAGGACTAATGTTCTCCATTGAACTACCGTATCTTCTGCTAGTGTGGTAGTTATTAATTTTTCGCTTCTGTTAGTACATTTAGTGCATTGGCACACACCGCAATTGCTGATGCATTTCCTTACAAATCAATCTAAATTTTTCTATCTGTAATTTTCTTCAATTTTTTTCATGTCATCAGGTCCAAAATGTGCGCAATTGGTGTGAAAATATTTGATCGACTTTCCTGTTAAGGTTTTATTGATCCAAACCATACATTCAGATTCATACCATTTTGCCATAAAACAATAACATTATTATGACACCATTTTTAAGTACCTTCCCTCTAACTGGTCATTCCCAATAATTGACCTGTCTATGGAATTAGGATTGGGATTCCACCTGCCATTTACCTTAATCCCTTTTTGAATGGCTCGGAATATCCAAATGAAGTCCCGGGATAAGGAAATATCCTAAAACCTCTCCCTCTCCCCTTTCATCTTCTTTGCCTGAAATAATTGAGGTAGATGCAGCATTTAACTTCCCTGGGGAATACTCTTCATCAAAATTGAATACCCTGTTCAATAATAACCCTATCACGAGCCTCCTGAAATCAGTGTTATCCTTTGTTCGGAATATGAATGACCTTTACCTTTAATTCACCTTATGACCTTTAATTACAATTAAGCCAGTTCTTATTTTTCCATTATTGATTAAGCTGCCACTTTTGACCCATTTCTACTCGAGCACATAGAAACTTATTTTCTTTTGAAATCCTTGTCAAAGGTTGTTGTTGAAAGACATCCAATCAAGTGGAAAAATTCATATAAACCCTTAATTATTTGTCATGACTATATAAGAAGTTGCATTTTCACAATGTGGGGAGTGATCTGCGGCAGAAATTGAGAAAATCGAGATAAAATGTGTCTTTTAATAACATTTTTGTTTTGTCTTTTAGTGTGAAACTGTTATAATTTTGTGTTTGACAAACTTATGCTGTATACTTTTGAAAAATTAGTGACAATTTATTTGCTTTTCCTCGTATTTCTCTAAAGGAAGTTCCTATATGACTGCGTGAGTCAATGTCTCTGAAAAGAACTGTTATCTCATGTGAATATGATGATTGATGAAAATAAGTTAATTCATTCATTCATAGTCTATAAACAGTTACATGACTATTTTGTAAATTTGCTGTTTTGGAGCACCCATTGGTTGTATTAGCTTTTGAAAAGTGCTTAATATCATGGTTTGGTTTTAAGTATATGGTTTGCTGCTCTTTTGCAGAGTACGTAGTTGCACCATTTTTTGTGAATACTTAATTTCTGCTTTGTCTCGCAAATTAATTAATATCATTAATACAATGGTGGAAATGTGCAGTTGATTTTATGCTATAGCATCTCTTAATGAACTATACACATTAAATCAGTTTTGCATCAAAATAACATTTAATTCGATATAATTAAAATGCAAATATTTTGTAACACCATCAGAAAATATTGTATAAAATTGTTATCTATATCTATTTCCATGGAAAGGGGTGTGTGGTTGTCCAGTTGGTTGACCACTGGGCTTCTAACCAGATGGCCCAGGTTCGATTCTGGGTGATGCCTCTGGGCACCTTTATCTTCACCCAATCTGTGTGATTTTTTAGGTCCCCGGTCTCCATGGGAAACCGCAGGCAGTACAGGGAAAGGAACTGGCTCCTTACCCTCATCTGTGATTTTCATTCAACGTTGGGCTTAGAATTGGGTGAGCTCTACCCTCGCCTATCAAATCAGGTTGATATCTGTGTTTTTTAGCACATATGTATGGATGCTATTTTGCATGAAAGTTAGGGAGATTATCAGTTAAGTTGTTGTTATGAAAACATTGCATACATCCATACATAGCATCAAAAATTAGTTGTCTGCATGAACTCTGATTAATGCATAAATAGAAAGTACAGTCAAACCTCGCTTAACGAGCACCTCGCATAACGAGTGATTCGCATAATGA
>LYUA01000560.1:208515-219809 GCA_002093875.1 Calopteryx splendens | reverse complement strand
CCCCCCCCATGACGTGGCCACACAAATCACTTGGTTAAAATGCTCAATGGTGTAAGGCATGTAAAATTGTGTTAAGTGTTTACCTTGTTGTGGGGGAGTGGTAGATTAAAACATGCCGGTGTTTTCCAAATGTTGTTGAAACAAAAAAAATATTTTCTCCTACATTGGTCTGGAGGGTATTTGGATCCCTGTGGTTAGCCACCAGTGAAATTTTACTTGTCATTCTACAGACTCATTGTCAATGCATAGCATGTATTGGGCGCTTCAATTGGCTAAGTGCATGAGACATTTTTGATGGTATTCTAAAAGATCATGAGAGCTGGATACAGCAGTAGCAAAACCTTTGGCTATTTTAAGAGGAAAGATTGACAGTTGTCAAAGGTTGGGCGATAGAGTGGAGAGATTGGTGGAGGGAGGTGTGGGCTCTGAGGAGAGGGGACATTTGTGTTTTTAAAATGGTCGTGGGTACCATTCAAGGGAGCATGCTCATGTATTAATCTCTGAAGTTTATTGTTAAACTAATGATTTTTTTTGACTAATTACCTTGTTTTAGGTATATATTTAAACCTTATATGTGCTTCCTCATAGAAGATATAGTTGATTTGCTAATAAAAAATTTAATGGGTATTAGGTTCTCATGCTAAGGGCAAGATACTCATGAAACATGGGTTATCATGTATTTTTACATGATCATGGACTATTTATTAACCGTTGTTATATGCCAAATGAATACTTATTCTTAATTTATTATTTTTTGTAATTACTTTTGTGAACTCCATTGTTTGGAAAAAACGCTTTCAATTGGAATTATCCCAAAAATGTGGTAATTTGTGAACTTTGAAGCATTCGTCTGGTGTTAAAACCCCTCATTTGTCTTAAGGTGCAAGGCAATGGTCATACTGCTAACTCCTTATGAGAGGGAGCCATGAAATTGATGAACATCTGTAAATGGATGCTCATCAAATATGTATGTATATTGTGCACTGAAATGCTTCTTATCCATTTATAAGAGATGTTAATGCTATTTTGTGCTGTTCTTAGACAGTTAAGTTTTTGAGTATATCCTTAAGGTTGGCTATCTATTTCGAAGGGAGCCACTCAAATACTTGCAATGGGTTCTTCCACAACTTTTTTATGCAATTAAAAATATTATTACCTTATATTTTGCCATTTCCCAATCTGTTGACTAGTTTCTGTGTTATTGACAATTAATCATGAAAGCACTCGACCCTTTCGTGGAAAGGGTTTAGCCTATAGTTATTAAGTCATAAATTGTGCTTACATTGAAATGCCACTTGTTGTATGGCCTATCTTACCATGCTGAGTCAATGGTATTGGCCCAGCCTTTTCCAAATTTATGATGACAGAGTAATTATTACATAGGGGGTGGCAACTTTTGTGTATTTTAATTTTATGAGTTAATAGATGGCTACCGAAGAAAAATAAATTTATGAAAAGACATTTTTTTGGTTTACTGAATTTGTGAATAAAATTGAGATTGCACATCAGAGTGAACAACCCCATTGTTTTGTAGTTTGGGAACATGGCTTTTAAGGTGGATATGGAAAATGGATTGACTTAATATTTCTATTCTTGAATGGCAGGAACCCATGTACCATTCTCTTTTAAGGGAGACGTTGATTTTCCAATGAGAGAGTTGTTGGCATCTCTTAGATTTTTTTAAATAGTAAGGGATTGTTTGTAATAGGCAATATAGAGTAAATGCATCAATATAAAGTGATGACTCCTTTGGAGATTCAATATTGACTATGGGTGTGATACAATTTTTGCCAGATTGGTGCATGCTTAAGTGAGAATCTCATCCTAGCATTGGGTCAAAGGGGATTGTACATGGCATCATTGGCTGCAGGGGGTACTAGTGGTGGACAAAGAATGAAATGAAGTCAGTTATAATGATTATTCACTATTTTTTGTATGAATTATCGTAGAAAATGAGGTGTGTTTAATATTATGTCAACTACCCATGTTGAACAGTTGGTGATACTTCATTTAGATTTAATCAATAATCACTTTGTGATGAATTGAGATTACTTCTGTGTCCAAGTGAAATTGCTCGTGTTTGGAATCAAGGGGAACATGTTTCTACCGTATTGGGTGGGTATCAATTATAATCTATCATCTTGAAGAAAGAAACAATGCTATGAAAGTTGTCCTCTAGAGGTGCTATATGACAGAGGGAGATGACTGACTGCCCTGTGTCTACAAGTGGGGTTCGTTGTGGAAGGGACAGCTTTGCTGATCATGGGGCTCACCCTTCTCCTAGGGGTGGGGAACTTCACATGGACACCTCATCTCATCCCCCCTGGGTGAACATGAAGATGGGTGGGCCAGTGTACTTGAATCTTAGCCGCATTGCTGAGGGGCAGTGAATGTGCCTTGAGGTCACCTCATTTTTTAATGCAATAAAGGGTTGTTTGGGCAAAAGGTGAATATATATGTACAGTTTTACATTATGTACCTATTTGTTACAAATGATGAAGGAATAAAGTTTGTTAACAATATTTATGAGGAATAAATGAGAATAAAATCGCATGAACCCAATTGTTATCATTCTGCAGTGATTGTTCATAATGTAACATATACGAAATGGACTGAAGATGTGTGTCAGGTTGTTGAGCCCCTGAAGAGGTGGAATTTGGAAGAAAGAGCCTTGATACTAAAAGGGGGTGTCTGAGGGAGTGTATATGGGAGCAGGCCTCTCGATCTCAAAGTGGGCAGACCTGGAGAGGTGGGTATTTCACCCCTGGGGTGGGAGAACAGAGGTCAGTGCCCATCGAAATGGTGATCATGCAGGGGAGACTTTTTAAGGCTCTTTAAGGTCACTGGTCACTTTTTAAGTGGTCTATTCCTCGCCCCCATTGGCCACTTTGGAAAAAATCACAGTTTTCCTCTGGAAGAAATATTTACAAAATTTTGCAGTATACAGAGCTGCCGTTAATAATTTTTCTGAGGTGTAATCATTGCATTGTTTTCTAATTTTGTGATTTTTAATGCCTCTGTGAAGAAATAGTTCTAATGTTGTACCTTGTAACATTAACATTAATGTTTCTCAAAGATCTTTAGATTAATGGGATTTCATGCTTTTTTTCAAGCATGGGGAGCTTTGTCTGCATATCTACGATGGCTCAACATCGGGAACGTTCGAATCCAATGTCACATTGAGTCTGCCGTCGATTGGAGCGCGGCACTTTGCTTCCGCTTCGTTCCCTGAGAAGAATGGGAAAGGGCGTGGTTGAATTTCGAGCCATTGTGCAGAAAGGTCTCAAGTTTAACTTCTTTGTCATGCGGGCATTGGCCCTGGAGGACCCAGAAAATGACCGAAGACAGTCGTGAGTCTTCAAGAGTCCTCTTTGACTGATGGAGAGTAAGGAGAACGAATGTCTCGATGAGAATCACCCCGGGATTGGTGTTTACAAGGGGGAAGTTCCACACACCGACTTCGAGGAGATACTCGTTAGGTATGCCAACGCGTGTGAATTCGTTTTCGCCCTAAACTTAGGGAAGAGTTAATTCCGCTTCAAAAATGTTAATGCCGCATAATCGCAACTGAAAAAGTCTGACCGTTCGCGCACTAAAACATTTGTTCAATTTGGTGGGCAGATCCATACACTGCCACCATAGGGGGTCTATTCCACGTCTGCAATCAGGAATTGCAAGGAAATTAAAACTGGAATGTCTGTTGCGCCGGTGAAAGACTTATAAAGTGGCTGTGGTTCATTGCGAAAGGGGGGGAAAATTGAACAGGCTAAATAAAAAATCACACTAAATAATCAATCTGCAAAGTTAAGAGAACGGGTGCGTTTTCGATTGGCGATTCCAAATTTTTTTGAGGACTAATATCTGCTGAGTGTGACACAACGCTAATCAGAATGCTGATGGATGTTGGGTTGTTGAAGGAGGCTAGTTTTTCTTTTGATGTTTCAAGATTAATAATATGCATTTCTTACGGGTGCGCCACACAGCCTATCAGAGAACCCATCGAAATATAAAAATAACTTTTGTCTAAGAAAAAAATACTGCATAGTGCTATCTCAAAATGTAGACCATGATGTTCAAAACACGTGTTATAGTTGATATTTCATTTATTAGTCTTATCTTGTCGTATATATTGTCCGTGTTCATATTCACTCACGCAAATGAGCCAAATATTACCTATACAGTGGAACCAAATTGATGGCCACCTCTGATAGACGATCACTTATTACTGGCCACTCGACGATCACTTATTACATTAAGATTTCATGTGGCGCGGTAGTCCAGTCGGTAGGGGGGTGAGCTACTAACCAGAGGGCCCCGGTTCGATTCCGGGTGACTTCTGGGCAACCTCATATTCATCCAAGCTGTGTTTCATTTTTCGGGTATCAGGTCATCCTGGGAAATCACGGTCGGTGTAGGGAAGGAACTGGCACCCCGGTGTGAATTTCACACGTCTTTGTGCTTAGTTCTGGGTGGTCTCTACCCTCACCTAACAAACCGAACTTCGGGTTCATTACTGTGATTTTGATTAATATTCCACGAACAACATTAATTGAACCTCCATGGCACGACCACCAATCATTGTGACTGCGACGAGGCCAAATTGCACCCGTTTATACGAAATGTATTCTCGGCCAGAGGCGACCATACGAAATGTGTTCCCAAATGCTGCATTAGGGCATGGCTACACGGATCTGACCCGGCTAATCCGACCTCATAAACCCGTCCATATGTAAACATATGTTTACATATGGACGTATGGAATTTTTACTGTGAAACGAAGTCCGCCCGGATTATTCCATGGCGGTCTGTCTAGGATTGTCTCTTGGGAAAATAATGAGGATCTAGCAGTACGTATTCTTTATTCTGGTATGCGATCAGGATCATCGCCGGAAAACTTATGATTACGAAATGAGGGGAACTCCTGAGTGACATGTAAAATATAATGAGATCGCGGGAAAGACCTGCGTAGATGGGAGCAGGGCGAGAAAGAAAATGCAAACGAAAACAAAAACTTTATTGTTACGTGAGCACCGCCAGATAAGATTCGCGTTCGAAAGAAGTAAACAAATACGAAGAGAGTAAATTATGGGAAAATAGAAGGGGCTCATGGCCCACGAATATTGCATTCCCTGCCTTGTTGGAGAATGATTGGTTACTAATGTCTCATCTCCCTGGTGACTTCGAGAAGGGCAGTGAGTTGATTGAGAATGGGAAAAGCTAAGCGTGGTCAGTGGTTTATACGGCCATTATGTTTTCCGCCTTTGTAGCATTCACGTACCCGGTTTTTCTGCAATTATTCTGCGAATTTAAAAAAATGTTATTTAGTGTCAATCCTTTCCACCGGCTCAAAGAGAAACGCTGGGATTTCCCAAGAAAAAGGTAAGGTTGGGTGCAAAGAAAACTTGCCAAAAGTTGCTAGTGTGGGAACGCACAAATTTTGAAACGCAAGGACGTGCTACTCCGTGATTAGGAAAGCGAAAAGAAGAGTCTATGAAGATGAGTAGAAAGGAAAAATACCAAGCTACCTTAACTTTTTTCAGAAACAATTAGTGGTCGCCATAGACAGGTCCCTCTGTTCAATATACTATACATAATACCCCGCAAGCCGCCTCGAGGGCGTGTGGCAGGGGCTGTTAGGACACCACCCATTAATTAAAGGTTAGGGGAAAGGTGGTAGGGGGGATTTGTCATTTTCGTCTCTTTGTGCTGTGGATCGAGGACGAAATGAATTCTTGAATCTATTGGTTCGAGAGGCTATTTTTCTAATTTTATCATCAATGTTCGGCCTTTCGATGTTGCGTAGGGGTTGGATTACCTCCTCTGTGTCGCTAGAAAAATCACACTATTTGTGCCTTTTTATTAAGCTAAATCAAGCGTTGATTCTTACATTCTGTCGTGATTCTCATCGATACAATAGATGCCAATCAGCAAATTTCCTGCATCGGATAAAGGACGAAGCAGTTTAATTTCTAGTTGCACGAGGGTTTTATATCTTGCCGCTGCGTTGGGTTTTCAGATTCGTCATTTGTTTATAGATTGAAGTAGACCACTGAGTAAATATATTTTAAAAACATCAATTCCATGAGTAGAAATTTTCTGTGGAGAGAGTATTTGGAACATAGGTTATGGTACTCGACTGATATATTACCCATACCTTAAATGCCGTACTAGACACTGATGGGTATACGATTTACGAGTCGCCAAGATTCCTGCGGAAGCACCATCCTCAAAGAATTTAGTGAAAAAACGTAGAAAGTTTTTCGCAGACGTGTCGACAGAAATTCATTTTCCACCGCTCAGCATTGAATTTTATTTATTATTTAAAAATTAAAAACTGTATTTTGTCAATTTAATTAAATAATGTATGATAAAATTTACATTAACTAAAACGATCGAAGTTTTATTTTATTTTACCGTGCTACATTTATAGTATATGCGTACATTCTTTTATCTATTCATTTATTCTGTAGGGTAAATAATGTTACATTGCCCAGTTTCCTTTAAAAATGAAATTCCTCTGGCTAGAGGATTAGGTCGCCCCCTAGTATGTGCTCCCTGAAGTCTCCCGTGATTTTTTGCCTGTTTCGCCCGGTACGGGGTCCATCAAACCCCGTCCCATGCTCATCAGAGGATTGCAGCAATCGTCGCAGCGAGGTGGCATCTTCTCTTCCGTGAATTGGGCCACGAGGGGGCGCAGGGCCCCTTTCCGCGAGAGGGCGATGGCGAATCTTTCCCTCCGGGCACTCCTGCTCCCCCTGTCAGAAGTGACCCACACGGATACCACCACCACTTTAAAATTTCGATCTTTATTGCCAGTCATCCATGTCCAACCGGCATTTCAATAATAAAGCTGAGAAACGGGGATAAGCAGGGAATCGATAAAAGATTTGTTCATTTGTGATTTTCAGCATTTCATCTTTTGTTTTGTATAAGCCTGTTTCCAGGTCGATATCACCAAAATATTGGACTAAATGATATCACCTTTGAAAACATGGATGTGGATTTGGCAGCGATGGAAATTAATGGTTTCCGGGCTTCGAGTTAAAATTGTAGGTTAAGTGTCTCTATTTAGTATATCTGAGGGAAATCAATTTGAATTGTAGGAACACTAAATTATTTTTTAAGAAGCCTCGAGTACTGAAACCATAAACCACCCAAAAAGTCAACTCCATGACAACTCAGCATGCATGCTCCAGCTGGAATTGGAACCCACAACCTTTGGGTTAGGTTGCCAGCGATCTCGATGCCCACGAATTTTCCCGTTCCGGCATTAATTTATAGATGAATATTTTCCGTCCATTTTTATTCAGAAAGGCGAAATGCACGGTATAAGGATTTTGTTTTGGTGGATGTTCGTGGGTTGGGGGGGAAGTTTGTTTTGGTGCGATGAAACATATCCAAATGAGTATATCAGAGGTGAGACGGCAGAGAGGGGGGAACGGGATATTAGAGGTCGGGCGCGATGAGAAGCGTGTGTGATTGGATGAGACGGAAACGGAGTGCCACGAAATAAAGGTGCATAGCGGGGTGCAAACAAGACTGACCCAGATGGGAACGGATTAGAATCCTCCAGCGGGTCGAATTGGAATCCGGCCGTCCCCAACAGCGCGCACAATCGACACGGGTCGATCCCCTTTAGGCCTCGTGCAATAAGAGGTACGCCCGCTAAAGAGCTCCTTCTTCCCCTACTCTGAAGTCCAGAAGGTCAATTCCAACCATTGTACTAGTGACCACTTTTTGTCCCCTAATCACTTTCATTCCCCTCGCCCTCTTATCAGACCTATGAAAGTTTTTTTTCCGTTTTCTTCCGATATTGTGTTGCAGTGATCGCCTGCCTTCAGTGCGCTGTTGAGGACTACTCCGAGGCCGAAATGCGAGTTTCACCACTCGTGCATGATTTTTTTAGTTTAGCTTTTATTATTCTCTGAACTGTTTTGCCACCCTTCTCCAGGGAACTTCTTGGTCCAGTGTTTGTTTTATTTTCGACGTTTTTTACCCCTTGCAACCTAATGCCCTGCCCAATAAATTTCACATCCCAGCGTTTATTTTTCCTGAGCGTCATTAGCGGGATTGTGCGTGATTAGTTCTCCTGAAGCTGGTCCCTGGATTTTGGAATAATCACGCCTTAGACGTCTTTGAGGAGACTGCACTGAGTTTGTGAGGCACGTCGGTCCCTGGCGCCGGATTAAGTCCCCCGCAAACCTCTTACTTGAGTGACGCGTGACCAATCTGTGCCGATCCCTCTAAGGGTTCCCCGAAATACCCCCGAAAAGGAATCACTCACTATCAGATATTGTGCTTGATTGCGTGCTTGTTTGTTGGCTTGAGTGGTTCGCTGGCTCCTGGGGGGAGGGCGTGATTCTGACTCCATCTACCTCTTCTCGTCTTAAATTTCCTCCATTTGAGGTGAGGTGATTCACAACTTTTTTACTAAGTGCATTCGACTAAAAAACGGGAAAGGAAATGTTCAAAATCATATGGTTACAAAAATAGGATTTTCAATATCATTTTATGGTATTTTCTCAACACCAATGAGAAACAATCAGCGTGAAGTTCCGATAATATGCAGCTGAGTCAACTATTCCTTTGGGATTTCCCGTGGCTAGGCCACTGCACATGGGATTCGACTTCCTATGTTTGTGTGTGAATTTCGCACGCCGTTGGGTACTGGGTGTGATCTACCCTCACCTACCAAACCGACCTTCGGTTAAAGCATAAAAAGGGAATATATGCATATATTCACAAATAAGACTCAGGAGAGAAATGCGTGAATGGTAATTGGACGGCAAAAGTACACTCGAGAAACAGGCTCACTGAAAAAGGCACAACACGAATATATGCGAGCAATACAAAACTAAAAATGAATGGAAGTAGTGAAATCGGGGTTGTGAAGTCGGGAGGAGGGTAATGGTGGAATTGGAAATGGAAGAGGTTTAGCTTACAGAAAAAAAATTTGAGAAGGGAATCATGGTCGTG
This sequence comes from Calopteryx splendens, assembly GCA_002093875.1. Classification (NCBI taxonomy): domain Eukaryota; kingdom Metazoa; phylum Arthropoda; class Insecta; order Odonata; family Calopterygidae; genus Calopteryx; species Calopteryx splendens. The sequence goes on along the minus strand of LYUA01000560.1, from coordinate 210,833 downwards.
TGTCTAGAGGAGAAAGGCATCGTCAATGAAGCGGAGCCAGAGGAGAGGTTGGAGATTTTTGTGGGAGAGGAAGGTACGGAGGGAGGTCCTTAACTCGCTTTTCCCTCTCCATTTTGGAATCCCTCCCCTAGTCCGTGCCCAGCATCCAAGTAAGGACCCGTGATCTTTCCTACATCTTGGCTTTAAGATCATCGGAAAAGCCTGGTCTTTACATTCACAAATACACCAGCAATCCTTTTCCCCCTCCCCTCTCACTTCCCTTTCCTTTCAACTTCCTTTCCTCCCCTCAACGTTCTTCGCCCCAAGGGGTTAGCCTATAGGGCCGACGAAGGCTGCGAGATGCAGCCAAAATCTTCCTTTTAAATTTTGAGTGCCCTTTTCGGTGTGCCTATTTTCCTCCTTTGTATTTCTGCCGTCCAATTATCATATACATATTTCCTTTTCCCCGCTTGCTGTCAGGCCCGTTTATGGCCTCAGGAGTTTATCCAATTGGTTTAGAAATCAATAGAATCTTGAATCAAGGTTTCTTGGAATAAGTGAATTCCGTCGTAACTACGATTTGTTTGCATAAAGCGATGGAAAATATTAAAAATTATAAATGCCGAAAAATGGTATCTATGGGTTAAATGAAGCTTGGAAATGGAATCGGTCGTTCTCATATGATGTTTTTATCCCAAAGGGAATGGATGTCCTTGACTATAGGTATTATTTTCTATTGCAACAGAATGTAACTTTGAAAAATCTTTAGTAAGTGATAAAATTTTTGTATGGATATTTGGAGATATCGTAAGGAAATTTGCTCTCTGGGGGTAGAATTTTCAGCAAGCTGCCAAATTTCGCCATATGGTGAAGCTTTGGATTTTTTTCGCTAGTGACTTGTTCTGAATTATATAAATCAGTTTTTTGCATAATTTGTAACAAAATGCCATTTCTTTCCCAGGACTACGGTTTCATTTAACACACCATACTGCAGGCACCCATGTCATTGCGTGAGGCAAGCCTCTGACTTTTTTCTTATTCACCCCCACTAAATTTTGAGTAATTGAAGTCTTATATACATTAAAATCGTGTAGTCAAAATTATTCGCGAATTGTATAAGGAATAACAAAAACTGGTTAATACATTTCTGAACGAAACTCTTCTGGTTACTACTGAAGTCCCTTCCCAAAATTAGCCCTGCATAATAGTTTTACCTGCCGAACGCCGATTCTGCGGGCGTATCTGTCTTTATAAATTCAATAAAAAATGTTTCGTGAACTAAAATTTTCTTGACTTTCTAATTGATGAAATATTTAAAGTAGTACTCTCCGTCAAGAGACTTAAGCCACTCTGTTCAAAAAAAGCTTCATTTAAAAAATAAGTGAATGACATACGATCGCATTTATTTTTGTTTGTCTTTCTCAAACACTTCATTCAAACTATATTCAGTTTGCATTATTTCGTATTGTTTAAACTCAGTGCAAGATTTTTGGTGTACACATGGGCCAACTGATTCGAGGAAGGTGAGTTTACGTCAAAATATGTAGGTAAAATAATGCCCAAAAGCCCATTGGGAATAGGAAATTTTCCTACTCAATCACGGAAGAGACTTCCTCTGCAGTCAAGGTAAAAATTCGGATAAATCCTTGCGAAAGGGGAGCCGCACATTAGGGTATTTCCATAGGGTAAACTAATGTCAATCCATTCGAGTACAGCGTTCGCGATCAATGCAGCAATAACACGTCGTTCCTGGCTAATTGAATAATTCGAGAACTGCCGATGAGGGCGTCATATAATCTCATCCTCACAAAAGTGCCCTCTCTGGTGATGCTGATCTTAGGTGATCCCATCGGTAGAATCACCCGCCGCGGAGACCCCGAAGGCCGGTCTCACGAAATGGTCGTGGCCCTGACCCAAAGGCCTCCAGCTAGGTGACCCTCCACAAGAGAGTGGTGTGCTTGATGTACCGGCTGGGAGTTGGACGAAGTGGAATCATCACCCTTAAAATGGCAATGCTGCAGGATCAAATAAGAGTAATGCATTACGCAGGTCAGTTTTGAAAATGAGACCCTAGCGAAATTTAAATATTTCTTGGGCAGGTGTGGAACACACCTACTTAATGCATGTAGAGGTGTAATTTAGATGTAGTTCTGAGGACTAAAATTTATTTTTTCATGAGTTTTATGCAAAATTTAAGCGGACAAGTGCTCACAGAAATGACGTATTCTTAAGCAAGAGAAAATTTGAACGAGGGTACAGATATTTTTAAGACATTTTCATCGCGTGAATCCGGCGAGGCGTCTTCAAAGAAAAAAACTATTTCGATCTCGAAGGAAAAG
>LYUA01000560.1:86327-98821 GCA_002093875.1 Calopteryx splendens | reverse complement strand
GAGGCCTCAGTGCTGTTTTTGGCTGTTTTCAAATAAATAAATAAATAAATAAAGATGATAATAAGTAGCATAATAGTTGTAGATAAGTTTGAAGTTTCACATTATGTATCATCCAATGTGTTCGGAACGATATGTACGGAATTAAGGGCGAATTTATGCTTTAAGTTTTCTCCATCGAGTCCTTTATCCTTTTTCCCTGAAATTAAAATTCTCAAAAGTAGCCACTTTATCAGCAAACCCTTGCCTAGCTCACAATCAGTCTCGTCGTCGACGTTCGTGGGCAGAGCGAGTAAAAAAAATATTTTCTCCGTTTCCGCGTTCCGGAGAGGATAGGGCCTTCGTTCGTTAAATGCCGCTCTTTGTGCCCTCCACGAACCCCTCCACTCTTACGGCCGTTTCCAACGTTCTCTAAGGTCGTGAATTAATGCATTTTAATTGCTTAAGCGAAGACGGAAATTATTCAAAATTTTATCTTCCGTCGCTGGCCACGGATAAAGTATTATCCTTGCGAAGGCACTTAGGCGGGTAGTCAAACACCCATTTAAAAAAACATGCCAGTTCGCAATATTCAGTAATAGGTGAAATTATCAGAAAATCACTGCTCACTGCTGAAGTTTCTGCGTCAGCAGCTTGGGCACAAAGTTCACAGCCACTCGGTGCATGTCTCATTTATCCTTTAAAATTGCATGCGCGGAATCTTCTGATCCCAACCTTGTCAGTGTACTGACGAATCGTTGATAAAAAGTAGTTCACTCCGAACGCCTATTGTACCAAAGATGTCGTTAAAACAAGTGCTGACTACTAAATCCTTAGGTGAGGTGTCTTACTCACGACCTCTCTTACGACATATTCGGGGAATAAGCGAACAAGCTATGAGAAAATAGGGATAATTAATTAAAAGAATATGTATTTGAGATATGTGACGAGAACGTAAAAGAGTGATGTCATCTTTTACTAGCTAAGTCGTGCAAAGGGAAGAGGATCTACATTTGCAAAACGATGTCATGATGAACGCAGTAGCGTAACTTCATTAGTGGAAGAGGTTGTAGAACTAGGTTGGGAATCCATCACGGGCCGAAGGTTAAATCGTAGATTTAATTACTAACATGAATTTTAATCATGCCTTTTTTGTGATGATCTAAAAAAATGTTTTCCTAACCCCAGCGCATTACTCTAAGACAGTAGTTCGCTAAAAGATGGGCAGACTCTTGAAAATAAGCTTATAGGTAAACAGTAGAACAGACAGGTTTAAAATGTCATCTTCCTCTTGAACGATAAAGGATCGGAAAAAGCGCCACCAATGGCTCTCAAGGAAAAAAAATAATCTAAGAAGCTTAGTTTTTAGATATTATTCTTTTCTCTTTAATTTTCTTTAAATTCTTATATTTTATTTAGTCCTACTAGCAGCTCGTTTTGCATGCGTAGAGCAGTATGTCAAACTTAGATGCTGTAGTTCATGTAATTCTGTGTGTAAGAAAACATTACCTACCATTGTTTGAATTATAAAACTTCTCCATTCGTCACTAGCATTTTAGCAGGACATAATTTTGAATGTAATGTCTGGTATGAAAACCCCCCCAAAATATTTTCATAGTTTGTCTTTCGAAACGGGTAGTTCTCTCTGGGAAATCCTCGAATGTCATATTTCGAACACCAAATGCACAAAAATGCTTCCTTCCATATTCCCTTATGCAGGGATTGATTAAAGTGGGTATTTGCAGAACTGATTTCTAAATCAAGCTATATTACACAAAAAAGAAGCCACATCAAATGGTTATTCGGAAAACTTATGACTGCCACATTTAAAAAAAACAGAAATATTCTAAAAGAAAATACAATACCCATTTCCATCAATGTCCTCGGGGTACGTTGTAGCTTAATTCGTTCGTCTGCTGCGCCTTGGTGACGATCTGGACACGCTCAACTTCATCCAAGCTGTATGATTTTTCAGGTGCCAGATCTTGGGAAACTGTAAGTTCCACCGGGAAAGGAACTGCTGCCCCCCCCCCCCTTGCCTTAAGCTGTGTGAATTCCATACGTTCGTTCTAGGTGAGATCGTCTTGGAACGAACGACCCTATTAAACCTAGAAATGTCCTAGAGAGTGCGAACTACAACTCACCTAGACACGCTTCGGTGGGCAGTGAACACCTAAGTTGCTGCCTCATGCGATCCTAGGCTACAGCCGACTACAGCCTGCCAGTCTGCCCTCGCAGAAATCCCACCATCCCCTCAATATGACCCTTCAGTCTGCACTGGAGGGCCATGCACCGCACCCGAGAAAACACTGCACCCATCATTCATCGAGCACCTCGGAATTTAGTCCCCGAAAAGAACGCATGAGATCAAATGACGTTTTGAAATGGTCATGGAACAATTCACTAAATTTTAAACATTGTCACTGGCCATTCTACTGAGGTCCGATATTAAGTCATTACAATGCTTAATTAATTAATATAACCTGCATAATTAAACTAATTATACATGAAAAGGAGTTATTACTCCCATTGTCCTACTTTATTGCAGGGTTTGCTGCTGGAGCCAAACTTGGAGCTTCCGTATTTTAAAAACTATGTCCCCTGACTACGACTTCCTATTCATACATTCTTCTGAAATTAAGGGGAGGTATTTATTTGCAAATTTTTAAAGCGAATCCTCAGGAGTAATGAGTATTTACACATTGAATTGCTCTTCCCAATGAATAGCTTGACCTAGCACATTTGAAAATTGTCTCACACGGTTAGATTTCAGGCATGACGTTATTAGAAATGCGCATATATTAATTATATATGGCCATGGAAAAATTCTATCCACATTAAATTGAAAAATGTATTGCAATTGAAAAGTATTTACCCAGACAATAAATATCAAATCTGTAGTAAGTTATTGGAACCTGATAACCTGACAAGCATGACGAATAATCATTATACCATAAGAATGCCATAATTTCACGGATTATACAAATGCTTTTACACGAGTTGCTTACCTCGGAAGTTATAACTTTCTCCTTTTTGCGTGGAGATAGTTTACAGCTATAGCGATTGTGTAAATGAAGACATTCATTTGAGTGTGATTGATATGGAATCCATCTGGAAACTCCCGCCTATACCTCTTCGAAAACAAGTTTTCTTGTAGTTTTCATCTTTGCCACTCTCACCGTGAAGGCGTCTCCAATCCCTTTGTTATCCATACGGAGGCGTGTGGCCTAGTCAGGTAGTACCTACCGAATCTACGGTTGAATAGCCTCCCTCAACAGTTAGGACGGTTAGGGCCATTTGGGTATGACAAAGGGCCACGAGAAACCCGGCAGGTGCTGGTAACCTGTTTGCCTATTCACCTGTACGGCATTGACTTGTTGGTTATGTTTTGGCATCTAACATAAGACATTTCTTCTATGGCTGGTGGTCATTAAAAAAAAAAATCTTTTGGTTGTCTGTTGGCTTAAACATGAAAATGTGGTTCTTATTTTTAAACCCCTCTTTTTTGAGCCCATGCACAATTTGATATTGAATTTTCGTAAGTCAAATAGCAATGATTCAAAATTATGTTAAAGTGTCCCATTTCTAACGACAGCAAAATCTTACACGTGTTAAACTTAATAAGTCGGCCGTTTAAGATGTAATTGTTCATATCAGAGGTATAACTTCAAATACTATTTGTTTATTGTCTTATGCAGTTGTTGTTTTAGCAAGGGTTGGTTGTTGGTTTAGGCAACTCATCTTAATTGTTGAAAAAACATCACTCTAGAGATAAATTTTTATTGAAGATAACCTAATTTTTTATTTAAATATCCAAATAATATATATAATTATGAGATAAATAATTAAATTGAGCAATATAAGTTCCATGCTAATTGAAGCAGGATATATTAACCTAAGATTCTTATTTATTTCGTAATGGAATGTGTCTACTCCTTAGGATTACCTGGAATGTTAAATAGAAACATCAGAATGGACAATGCAAAAGGTGAAAGATCTTCCACGCTGGCGAATTGAATTTCTTAAGTGACTCTTGTAATAAGTAGATCATTTTAAAATTCCTTCCTTATGCCTAATAGAAATTTAATTTACCCCACTTAATATACGAAATTCGCGGTTCATATATCTCCGAGACAATTCAACACGCTCTGACATGCGCATCACTAAATGTCCTTTTTTATTAAAATTGAAGTTACCAAATATTATTATTAATCAACAAGAGATAAAATAAAAGATTCTTCATTTAGCTTTGGGCCATTTTCTGAAACTGAAGAATCCCATTTTGTTTTTCAATGCGAGTGGAATGTTTTGTCTCTTACACGTCTGTGATTAGAATTGCGCGCGTTTAAAAGGGATGGACTTCGTGGCTGTTCTTTTAACCCCCCTCTTTAAAAGTTTCTTGAAACTTTATATTTTCCCCTAGTTTCATATTTAGTGAAATGTTTAGCCATAATTAAAGTACTAAAATGCCAAAATTTGTATATTTTTTAATTAACCATTTTTAGATATCAATAAAACTCTTGGCTTTGCATCGGCAACTTGCCGCTGAAAGTAATCGCCTCCATACGGGGCTGCTCGGTAGTCTCGCAGTACCCGAAGCGCGTCGGAGTCGAGCCGTCAGTGACAAGTCGAAGGTTGTGGGGAGTGCTGTTTGTGGGAGTTGAAGTGTGAGTTGCTGAAAGAATCGCTGGATTATTCTGAGCGGTACAATTTTCAGGATATCAGAAGGAGTCAATTGGGTTCTGACGACCTAACGACAATACTCGTGGGAGAAGTATTGTCACTAATTAAGAAGTTAACAAGTTTCGCTTGACTGAGGTATGTGTACAGAACTCCTCCAAACATTTATCTTTTCATTGAGCAAGTCGTTTCTCGTAGTTGTTCTAATGCTATCTGTTTTGGATCGTGGGGCTATAGTTGTAAGAAAATGCACAACTTAATTCAGCATTGGGTGAATCTGTTTAAATGAACATGCCTACGAATATTATAAAGTTTGTATCACAGTGACAGTGGTGGTGTGATTGTGTACTCTGTGAGATTAAGTAAAGGGCTCCTTTTTCATTTGAGTATGTGCATTGTATTTGAATTAAGTAAGGTGCGTTAAGTTCCAGGGTTTCGTACTGTTATTCATGATCAAACGGATGTGGAAATTACACATTACACAGCCATAAATGCATGCTATCACTTTATTAAGTTTTTTTTAAATTGATGGGAATTGTTTGTTGTAAGTATAATTTACTTTATGTATGTACTCTGTTCCAGTCTCATTTCGTAGTCAAAGCTACTAGTCAAATTTTCCGAATTATATAATGCTATATATACTTTGCAATTGCTTTTAAATGGTGTGATATGTTGTGAACAGAAACAATTGCTAGGCAATTTCTGGTAGTATGCCGCTTATCGTTTGCGGATAGGAAAAGTTGTATCAAAGTTAATCTATGAATGAACGACTGACGCGGGCATCAATAACATCTGTGGTGACTTTAACTTGTACCGTGGGGGAAAAATAGTAACGCCTTTTTATTTATGTGGTATCACCTCGCCGTAGTAAACACGGAGATGGTTTCTGCGGTGACTTCAAACTTTTATCGCGAGGACAGAATTGTTGCATCTATGTGCAGGTATGTGTTGTGCTGTTGTGATTTCACATAGTAAACACGGAGGTAGCTTTCGTATCACCCTTGTTGCTCCCTTTTACTATTACGTTATGGCTTGTAACTTTTTGTGAACACGGTATACACTGGAAATGCTTCATTCAGTCGTGATTGCACAAACAGATCTTTGCTGCATAATAGTATATTTTTACAGTTGGAGAAAAATGATGGAATTTAGGATGAATGTAGTCTTTCCTATGCCAAAAAATAAAAAGGCAGGCAAATGTGAAAACTTTCGAACAACTACCCTGACGACCCACCAATCTTCGATTGGTGGGTCGTCGGGGTATCTAGGTAACAAGTACCTCCATACATACGAAGAAGTGCGGCAGGGATGTACGTTGGTACGTAAGAGAAAAACCGAAGAGTACTAGCGAGTTCGAATCCCAAAACAAGTAGAGGGGAATCGGAAGCTATTCTTGCGCTCAGATGTAACGTGTTACTCGTAAAGAATGACTAATCGGCTTTAATAGCATTCATTAACGTGGGAAACGTTTTTAACCTTGAGAATTGAGACATTATGCTACGCACAAAGATTTTGCGATGAAATACAATAGGAGATTGATGCGCTGTTAAGAATGCAGATGATAGTGATTGGATGGGGTGAAAGCTGAGAAGAACCTAAAATAAAAAGTTGAATAAGGCATCTTACTCATTATCGCCCATTATTTTTCATGCAATGAACGAGAGTAAAGTAACAAATGATGTTAAAATATGTAAAACTTAGGTAATGATCGAATTAAATATTAATAATTTTCAGAAGACCGGGTGAGGACACATTTGTACCGGTGGAAGAGTTTTAATAACGATTGGAAAAACAAAAGGAAGATAGTAAGCTAGAGAACCGCTGGCAGAATAAATCTCCACCAATGATAAATAATCCCTGTGTAGAATTGTATGTAGCGGTTCATTTAAACTTATGTGAACTTAACTTGTCTGCGGCCAAGAGACATGGACAATAGGAGTAGCTGAGAAAATATTAGAAGCGATGGGAAGGTGGTTCCAATGGGTAGCACCCATATTATTGGTATGCAAGTGGTATTTGGTTCGAGTAGCTTGAGATGATTTCAGATCGTGATGCAAGTTTTGCTTCCTAAAATTGGGTATGCTCTCCCACCCCGGTTCCAGTTCATTTTCTTCCGGTTGCATCCATATCAATGGGCATTGCTGGTTGTTTCATCCGTCTCCCAACGTGCGATTTTGTTTTAATTTTCGAATGTTTTACATCCACTTTTATTCTGCATCATTTCATGGGATGTACTAATTTTATTTTTACAACGTTAGTTTTCCATCAAAGGAGTGAATTGGTACTTTAGTCGATTTTTTTCGCTTAATTATGCTTAAACTTTAGTCCTTAAGGCTTTGTTGTGCGCGTTCAATCCCTTGTATTTATCATTTCGTTATGTTGTCATATCTCTTATATAAAAATATAATTCAAGCCATAAAATTCATCCCTTTCCACCCCAATGAGGTCTCGAAGCCATTTGCATCATTGAACTGATTATGCTGCCCGGCAGGGAAGTCTTGGTCGTGTAAACAAATCGTGAATATGAGAGTCAAGTGTTTTTTTGTCAACTTCATTAACCTTCAATTAATGTATCGTATTACTTATGCATAAGACCTCGTGGCGCCTTGCAAGGCAAGCTATGCAGATAGATGCATATGTATTTTGGATTTCAGGCAGTAACATTTTATATACATAATTGGGTATTTGGTAGATCAATCAATCATAGTAATCAGGGTCGGTTTGGTAGGTGGGAGGGTAGAGCTCACACAGGTTTAAACCCAATGGCATGCGAAATTCACAGATAAGGGTAGGGTGGCCAGATTATTTGGCAGATACTCATCCTTACGTTAGTTTTGAGCTTCAGACTACAAAATCATCAAACGGACAGAACATTGCAATTCCACTTAACCCACGTTCCACTGCGGCTTCTGTTGTGCTTGGAATCTTTGGAAATGTTTGCTTTATGATAATAAAATATTTAAAGCGATGGCATAAATTATAAATAACTCGAGTATATCTGCGGAACAGTTATGATAAATGTTATAGAGACCTCGAAAGATTATAGTGAGATCGAAGTACCCCAACCTCTGCGACATTGCGGACAAGCTTCCTCTTCACCTTCGGTGGAGTGTGTAACAATTGTTTTATTAATGTTAGCTTCTTTCTTCTCTTCCCTAATCACTGCCACCTGCTTTCGATATGGAGCCTGTATCAATCTTCATTCTTTGTGGTTTATCCAATTTCTTTTAGGATGCGTAGAAATGTTCCATTCCAGTTCAAAAGCGTTCTCCAGATACAGTAAACCAGTAAAATTTATTGGTATTTCTGTATGATCTTCTTAATAATTGGTCTGATATCAAGAATAGGTTTCTTGTTCTTGTATTTCGTCCAAATTAAAATATATTTCCCAATTTCTCGTTTTCGGGCAGTCCATCAAGAAGGAGAAAAATACTAATTTTTGGGATAATTTCACTAATTGTACTAATCGTAGTGTAATTGTCATTGGACCATTGCTTGCGTATTTTTCCATCTCTGTATCCCCCGTTACATTCAGTGAAACTTGTTTGTGAATTTACTGCCAGAAAATTTCTCACAAATCCGTAATGAAATTCGTATTCTTCTCCAGATATAAGAGATCAAAATGAGGCCGTTAAATTATTTATGGCTCATCTAGATTCGAAACTGATTTTGAGATTCTATATCTTTCCCGTTAGAATGGCACTATGCAAAGCTCCGATTTTACTTTGGGATCTGAAATCGTGTTTGAGTATCTTCTATCTGCATGCGTATCCATCTTACCTATGTCTGACCATCTTATCTTATCTCGGTCCATGCCTCCGGCATTAAGCCATAAATTGACCAAATCCGCAGTTGTCGGCAAAGAGGGATGTTACCCTTGGCCAATCAGCGACCAGTTTCTGCACCAGCATCCAGTTACATCAATCAAACGACTAGCAACATCACCACGAATGACGAAAGACAGCACGGTGGACCAAAATCCTCTTTCATCGCACGCACATTGCATATTTTGGACCCACCGTCTCAGTAGAGCTCTGTCTGAACACCGTTCCGATGCCTTCGCCGTTTGTCTCAAAATTCCGTTAATTGAAATACTTGTCTCTCCAAGAGATGTGACACAGAAAATGATTTAGATTCTCCTTGAGTCGGATTTGATATTCCATAGGTGTTAATCCTTCAAAGGCGCTCGTCGGAAGCAGTTGTGGAAGTCTACGACGAGGTGACCAACCTCATTACTGCTTGTAAGGCCTTTCGGGACAAGGTATGGATTGTGGCCAAATCGTCACAGTTTGTGGATTCGATAGATTTCAGTTGAAGTATGGCATCACAGGTCACTTTGATGATCACAGTTGGTAGTGATACAGAAACCCCGCGATTGATTCTTAGGTTGCGTGCTGTTGCAAAAGGTCACTTGGATATTTGGTCCTGTCATTCTTCCTCGGTCGGTGGCACTGTTGCATCTGTCTTCAGAATTCCAAGTACAGCAATAAAGTTGCCCTTTTGCATTTAGTTTCACTTCAACCATAAGCGTCGCTTATTTTCCTATGCATATGTGTTTTGATGGTTGGATGTCATAGGCCTCTTTGGGGACTTAAATTTTGGTATTGGCGTGATTTTATTTAGTGTAGTATTATACGAAAGGGTGAGAATAGATAGGTTGGTCCCCGCTTTAGGCGCCCCTTTCCTTTCGTGACATTAGTTTGCTCAAATCAGCTGTATATTTCATGGTGTTACGCTCGTTGCAGGAACTTGAATACTGCCTTCCTTGAGCTAGTCCTCGCGTCCGTATCTCACCATGCGTCAACACGACCATCCCCCATTCCCAGATAATTGAACGAAAAACCTGGGGAAGGCGGTTTTCCAAGCTGAAGAATCCCCGCTGATTAAACTTATCTCCTCGGCCAACAATACAAGGACCCCATATCATAGGTGATGTCACGTAAATTACCTGGAAGGAGCGTTTAGGGACTCGAGAAACGGCTTAAATGCTGAGGACTGATTTTGGTATTGCATATGTTGTCGTAGTACATAGAGCATGGCAGTCGTGTAGAGGGCGGATCACGCCTCTTATAGCTGCGGCAATGGGAAAAGACAGAAGAGAGCGTTGTGGAATTTGACACCGAGAGGGTCCACACTCGTCTGAAATGTCTCTCACCCTGTCCTTTCGTCCTGTAAGTTATCGTCTCAAACTAACAATGAGCTGGTCTTCCAAGTGGTTGGTTAATTTTCGTTATCGTGCAACTCGTACGACCGGACGGTAAGCGAAAATCGGCCTAAGGATGATCATGGGGCAAACTTATGCCGCATAGCTATTATGCATCAGCTTAATGTTGGTGCATAGTTACCACCGCACAAATTTATGTCCTAATGGCCGAAGTCGCCTGATGCTGTTAAAAAGTCAGATGAGAGCTATTACGTTTAGCCAAAAGCAAATGTTGGATGTCTTGCCCTTGCGAGGGTGGTATAAATGAATAGATGATGCTTCATCGTATATAATCCCGTCAAATGTTGGCCCATATTCTGGACCCATTTATTTCAGGGAATGAGCTAAATCGGATTTAGTATCACTATATGTTCACGTGCAGGCTCAAGTTATGCAGAAGATGGTGCAACTGATTTCACGAGAGTCAAATTGAGCTCATGAAATCACGTATGAATGATGTATTCCACTCTGTGAAATGTTTAAATATTAAGTACGAGACACCAAATAGTGGCTACTTGACGTTATAGCTAACCTTTTGCTTGTCTATCATTGTGTGGAGAAATCAAGTGCATATGTATCTTTACAGGATCTCTTAAAGAGTTTGACAGCAGTGTCGGGATTTCATTCGCGAAAGTATTGTACATAGCTGACCTACAGTGATTTTCGCTACACAATCTCCAACTATGGCTCTGGTGTCAACGACGGCACTTGATTAGGGTTACACAACTCCAAGAAGTCTTTCTCTGCGGTACCTATACCTAGAAATATCATTTGAAATACGAGGTATTGTTCATGGCATTTTCGTTGATTCTGCGGGGCTTACATTTACATGGCCACGAGTGAAATCGTATGATATGGTTCATTATTGTTTTTCCAACAATATGCTCAGTATAGTGATGGATTTTCGGTGTACCGACTTTTATGGATTACTTATTGAAGACTCTCCTAAAGAGTCATTCTGCTCCACCCAACAGTGTTGAATGGTTTTTATAACTCCATAAATTTATAGAAATTCTGTTGATCCTTTTAAAGTCTTTGGTTCCGTTATTCTGTAAATGATTCCTGTCAATATTTTCGGTGCATGTGTCGTCACGCTGGTCCCAAATATTCCACAGTTATATGCTTGGATTATATGCTCTGTCGCCTTCTCTGTCAATCCATCGGTATTTTATCTGTCGAGAAAATATTGAAAATTAGTTTTTAGTTTTCATCTTCTTTTCGGCGTACTAAATTAACACTTAGGGGGATATTATCACTGTTCTCATCCCGTTTCGTATTGAATCTGGCAATATTCCCCTCAAAGTGGTTATTTACTATCCCGTGCTCCAACATTTCTCTACACGAGATTGTTTTTGAACCGAATTTTATTCTTCATCTACTCCTCACTGTATTTCCTAGCCTTCCTACTTATGTATTATCTGCCCGTGCACCCACCGTTCTTCTTGTATTTCGCACTAGAACTTGTATGCTCTTCAATTGGTTTCAGTACTTCCTTCATAATCTAGAACTCCTTTCTTTCACAGCTTTCATTCTACGTCCGTTTACCATCCTGGCTTAGAGTCTCTCTTGATCATTTGCCTTCATTCCTCAATGTCCCCATGTCATTTTATATTTCCATGTCAGTTTCCGGGCGTCCCGAAGACTGCCCTCGGTTAAGTTCTAAGTTTTCTACGAACTATGTTGTTATTCGTTTTATTTGGGTTATTGAGTTAACGGTTTCAATTGATGCTTTTTAAGTTGAAATTACTGTAGATATCCGCACCTCCAAAGGTTTTACAGTTTCTGGATCTGAACCTCTGGTTTTGAACCTCTGCTTTAAAAAATATAATCAAGTTGAAATTTTTGTCTCCTGGTGTTTTCAATTTGTATCTTTTTCGGTAGGTAGTAAGTAGCTTTTCCATATTTTTCAAGTGTTATTCCTCCTGGCCATTATCCGACGGTTCATATCGTATTTAATTAACTAATTTAATTCTCCTTTTACTTCGTCGATACCCCAATAGATCTATTCCGTCATCTTTTCCCTATCCTCGTTCTCAATATCATACACTGCCGCAGGCGTGAACGCTCGTTACACCTCTGTTGTGAATTTGGATTGCGTCGCTGTCTTCGCTGTCTTTGCTGTGACGATACTTTTGCCGGTGGAAACTTTTAGTCACGCCGATACACTCATTCGTGGCATCATGCATCTACATAGCCTGCTTGTGTGACCCTGATGTTTCCTCTACTAATATTCTCCCTTTTCGGACATTTAATGTAAACAATATCCAAATAGTGGAAGCCCATTCTTCGAATTCTCCTTCTCTTGATCAAGTGAAATCGCTTTGTCGAAGATTGCGTATTTATTTAGAGGCCAACCCAGTAAGCATTACCTTCTGAATGTACTCTAGGGCTTTGATTAAATCATGTTGTTTTGAAAAAAGGGGGCCAGGTGGCCTAGCGGTAGCACACTAGTTTGTGAATCTAAAGGTCGCGAGTTCAATCCCCAGCAAGGGTGAGAAAATTTTCAACTGCTGAAATATTTTCTGGGACGAGGCAACTTCATATGATGGCTGAAAATCAAATCGGGAACGAGACAACCTAACAATTAGCTGGTACGAGACTACCTAATAAGATAGCCGGAAAGGCTAGTGGAATA